>CAXITT010001650.1:33047-46966 GCA_964033795.1 Lymnaea stagnalis
ATTGTAAGAGACCTTGCTTACTCTCTGACAAACTTCCTCTAGATCTGGTACTCAATAAGGAAACAACTCCGGTGATACATTTGATGAGTAAACTCGTGTTCTTTATTGGCTCTGTCACTTGCTTACACCTTCATTCATCTCACAGCTCTGACTGCCCTCTTCCTCTACCGTCGCTGTTCTCTACCTCTCTCTGCTCTCTGTCGTTTCCCCCGTCTCCAATCTAACCGTCCCCTCTTATAGGTCCACCAGCCAACCAAGGCGTCGCTAGAGATTACTCCCCCTACCTTCTTAAGTCTTGATTTATCTGCTACGCGCCAAACACCTGGACTGAACTCTGCCGTGGGTTTTGCCCCTCATCCCTGCCCGCTGCATTCCTCGCCTTAATTTATTTGGTCAGTCTTCGACTGTGGGTTTACCCCGCTCCGCTGACCTCCATTGTGTTCCACGTCTTAATTTATATGCTACCCGCCAAACACCTGGACTGAACTCTGCCGTGGGTTTTTCCCCTCACCCTGTCCACCTGGACTGAGCCTGAACTCTCTACAATATTCAAGTTAAAAATGTAAAAGTTGTTCCCATTAAAATCATTTGTAATTTTTCTTTAGATATCACGTAGGCCTATACTAAGAATGAAATTAATGTCACTGAACCCAACAGTGGTGAATATTATTAGTTCAAAACCCTACATATTATTTAATATTTATTCTCAAGTGCATTTGTACCAAACTTTTTCCATATCTATCCATTAATTGCAATTGTATTCATTTAAAAAAAAAATTAAAAATTTGGCACCCAACCCTGAACGGAATATTTTTTTTTAAATAATTAAAACCCCGTCAACATTTACTTCTAGATCTAATGAAGTGAATCAAATAATAAGTATCCCAAGTTTGATTAAGATCAATTAATCCACGTAGAAATGTATGCGGTGCAAACATATTTATTCATGCATATGGTAGATAAATATGATACCATGAAGATACGTTTATGAAAATGTGAAGTTTTATTGATTTGTTAAAATTATTTTATTTAAGACAAACAACTAATTAAGAAATCAACATCTCCATATTAATGAATATCGTTAAGGCATTTTGTGGTGTTTTTTTCTCCATTTTTCAGTCTCTTGCACAGTTTTTAAATTATAATCATTCCGTATCATTAACTGATGTTGGTAAAAAGATCTACACAGAAACTTATCGCGTGGCACTTAAGAAGCTTACAACAAATTTACAACATGTAAATAAGTGTATTAAAAGGATAAATCTAATAAGGACTGAAATTGTTAGAGCTTTATGGTAAGCGCTATATAAAAATGCCTAAATAAATAAATAAATTGTTCCGTGTGTAACAAATTGTGACTTTGAGACATTGCTCTAGGCCTACTGATACAACGCACCCACCCATTCACCCACCCATTCACCCACCCATTCACCCACCCATTCACCCACCCATTCACCCACCCATTCACCCACCCATTCAGGGACGTAGTTTTAAAATGCTATTCCGGAGCTAAATCACGAACTTGCGATTTTGTCCGCCCCACACACATATGCCAGATAACACATATGCCAGATAACACATATGCCAGATAACACATATGCTAGATAACACATATGCTAGATAACACATATGCTAGATAACAGATATGCTAGATAACAAATATTCTAGATAACACATATGCTAGATAACACATATGCTAGATAACAGATATGCTAGATAACACATATTCTAGATAACACATATGCTAGATAACACATATGCTAGATAACACATATGCTAGATAACACATATGCTAGATAACACATATGCTAGATAACACATATGCTAGATAAAGTTTATAAGAAAAATAATAAAAGAACCGCTATGACAGTAAGACCCTAGTTAATCCAAGTTATGCCAAACCATTCTTAATACACGCCCCTAAACTATAATGGGATAATTCTAATATAATATTCAACCTTTCTTTATCGAGCACCCATTCCTCTCCCCCTTCCTTTTCATGATACGTCACTGCACACTTTTTATTTCACGCCCATGAACTATATAAATAATATAGCCGACCGCAGCTTAGCATACGCCGTGAGCTGGCTGGCAAGGGAAGGGAGGGTTCTATAATATATAGCGTGCGTGGTCGTCTTGCCTGGGAAGGGAGGGTTCTATATATAGCCTGCGTCTTGGTCTTTGTCTTGTTTGCCCTAGTTTCTGGCAAATTATATGCATTTATGTTGTTGTTGTTCGTCGACGTCGACTAGGACCATCGAGTCATCCGGTTAAGGGGAGGTGGGTTACGGTGAGCTCGTAGTGGCTTGCTAGATCGATCCGTGCTCGTAAAAATCTCTGGCACCGCGGACATTGGATAGTTGCTGCAGCCGGTGACCTAATGTTGCTCTTTCGGGCTGTTGTGCGTGTCTCAGCTGTGGTTATCCTATTAGCTTCATGCGATTTAGCTCCCTTCTTGACAGCTGCTCTCCACGTGGCTATGTCCTGGGCTGTCTGCACCCATTGAGTAGGGTTGATGCTGAAGGCCTTTAGTGCCACTTTCAGTGAGTCTTTATAACGCTTTTTTGACCTCCTTGGGAGTGCTTGCCTGTCGTGAGTTCTCCGAAGAATAACTGTTTCGGGAGCCGGTGGTCTTCTATACGGGCTATGTGTCCCATCTTAAGGAGTTGAGACTGAATCAGGGTGGTGAAGATACTAGGTAGGTTCGCTCTAGCGAGGACCTCTGTGTCAGGGACTTTGTCTTGCCACCTGATGCCGAGGAGTTTCCTGAGGCAGGTTGTGTGAAAATGATTCAGTTTCTTGGCGTGACGTTGGTAGGCTGTCCACGTTTCACATCCGTTGAGCAGTGTTGGGAGGACTGTTGCGCTATAGACCTTGATCTTCGTTTCACGTCTGATACCTCTCCTGTCCCAAACAGTTCTTCGGAGCCTGCCAAATATGGCACTAGCTTTTGCGAGTCTGCCATTCATTTCATCATGCATATAGATGTATGTTCCTAAGCTTAACTGTTTCACCATCATCCTGATCTAGTGGTCATTTGGGTCAGTCGCCCTTTGGCATCCAGCCATTATGAAAAATGTGCAGGTCAGGGCTTAAACTATTATTGTTTTATTGAAATATTTTCCAGCAATTTTACGATTTAAATCAAAATTAAAAACAACAGTTAACATTACAAGACATTTCTTTTCAAATCAAATTCACTAACAATTATTATATGACGCATTTATTGAAATATAAAGCTCTGGAATACAAAAAAACATATGACATATTGTATATATTAATATGAACTTGTATCATAGAATTTTAACTGCATAATAAATTTAACTGCTGAAAATGTCTCTTTGAAATATTTATGTAAGTCAAGTCACATATTTAAAAAAAAAAAAATAGCAAAGTAAAAACAAATGTAAAAATTGGATACATTTTATACAAAATGTCGCATTATTTATATAAATTTAACTGCTGAAAGTGAAAGTGTCTCTTTAGAGCAGGGGTTTCAAACTCACGGCCCGCAAGACAATATTTTGTGGCCCACTTCATAACAGCAAAGTAGGCCTATAGTGTTAATGCGGCCTGCACGTTTTCCATCTTCTCGTATCTATAATGTGACCCTCCACAACGGTTCAAGTCGAATCTTACCAACTAGTCTAATTCTAATTTTTATTATGTTTGTATAAATTTTTATGTTGATTATGATGGTAAGAACCGTTTTAAAATCGAACTAAAAGTTTTTATTTTACAGCATTTAATGAGACAAACATGGCCTATGAGCGGTTTTGAGAAAAGTTTTTAAAAGTCAGTCGGTGGGTAATGCACAACCATAATTGTGTAAATCGTAGCAATCTGATACAGTATCATAGAATCCCAATTAAAATTGCCGCTAGTGTTTACGAGTGAGGGAAATTCCGAGCCTGTCAGCTTGGTCACTTTTAAAATAAGGTTAGTTAAAAAGGCCTTTTCTACAATTAAAAAAATCAAAATTCATTCTCCCTACAATAGCATTTTTATTCTCATCAATAATTCATAAACATTGCCTGCTCCTGCCTACTGTTTAAACACGTTTTAGCATTTAAAGCGTTCATGGAGAAGAATAGGATGGTTATTTCTGTACTAAGTGATCCCAAATGGCTCATGGACTTGGCTTGCATTGTTGACATTACACAGGAGCTCAATGTTCTCAACAAGAAGTTACAAGACCAGGGCAGTTTGTCAGTGTTGCCTATGACAATGTCAGGACATTCTGCATAAAACTTGTGTTATGGTTCCTAGAAAAACCTCTGCCATTTCCCAACATGCAAAATACTCATGGAATCGGGCACAGTATTCAGTAGTAACTTAGTATTTAAGTATACTGATGCCATTGCAAAGCTCCATGAAGAATTTGAACACAATTTTTAGACTTCAAAACACACACAGCCACTTTTCAACTTTTTGCTAATCCTTTCTCCTTTAATGTGGAAGATGCCCCCACCCCTAAACTTGCACTTCAAGTGGAGCTGATTGATCTTCAGTGCAATTGTAAGTTCAGGGAATTGAATAGAAAAACAGACAAACATGGACACTTTATGAGAGCATTGCCCTCCACCTTTCCTGAGATTTCCAGATTGTTCAAGCGGATCACATGAATTTTTGGGAGTACCTATCTGTGTGAAAAGCTCTTCTTCTTCTTCTATATCTTAAGGGCCCACGATCAACTTATTGATCATTTTGGCTCCTATGCATGTAGATAGGATTTGCAATGTTTCTGTTACTGGTGTTGATGAGGAAATCATGCACTAGGGGTTTGAAGGCTGGAGGCAATAGACACAAATGTGTCTAGTGTTGTCACCTAAACCGTTCCTTTTGAAAGATTGTTCCAGTCCCTGATTGTTCTGGGCAGGAATGAGCAGCTCCTATACTGGCTTCTTGCTGGTAGGAGCCTGAATTGCCTGTCATGGCCTCGTCACTGTCTATGGGGGAGAGGGACGAGTTTGGACCAGCCCATTATTTATCTTGTACATCATGGAGAGCCTGGATTGTCATCGTCGTTTCTCCAATGGTGACCAGCCTAGTGTTTCTAGCATGCTGCCAACACTAGAGGTATTCCTGTAGCGGTTTAGGACAAAGTGTGCTGCTCGTCGCTGGACCGCCTCCAACCTGTCAATGCTCTTCTGGGTAAATGGGTCCAAGACTGAAGATGCATAATCTAAAATCGGACGGATAAAGGCTTTATATGCTCTTTCTTTCACACAGGAGTTGCTCTTTTAAACTATGAACTTCAACAAGTCAAAATTTAGGGGCAAACTAACTGATGAGCATCTACAAGCTATACTGAGGGCCTCCTCACTCAAGCCAAAGTTGCTCAGCTGATGATTTGAGTTTGAGACCCCTGCTTTAGAAACTTTTGTGTATTTGACATATTTGTTTTGGAAAAATGGTGTTACCAAAGATAAAAACAGTGTAAAAATGGGTTAAAATTTTTTAAAAAAGATCAGATTATTTATAAAATGAATGATTGCATAAATTAAAACATGCTTAATAAATGTTCGCAATTAATTCAAATTTTAAACAAAAGAATGTTAAGATAATGGAGCATTCAAATTCAAAGATTATTCAAAGAGAGTTCCTTGTTTTTTTCAATGAAATCATTATTTTAAACCATGTTTCTTTAAACTATTTGCTAATAGTTAAAAGCAGGTGCACTAAACTAGTTAGTAAACAGGGCCTGGAATCCTCTTCCACTGATAGTTGGGTCAGACTTGAAGACAATGTACATGCCAGTCCCAGCTGATGCCATCACATCTTGGGGTAGGGCACTGCCACAGAATTTACCAAGCAATGGGCCATGGACAGAATTTCCACTGTACACAGTGACAGAATCATAGGAGCATGCTGTATCACTCTCCATTTCTATATCAGAAAATCTGAAATCATAGTTAAAAAAATATTTTTTTTTTGAGCAAGTAGGACTAACAGAGGAAAATTTTTATATTTATTTCTTTTTAAAAATCAAACATTTATGTCAGGGGCACTTAACCCTTTGGTAGCACCGTACCCCCCTTTTAAGGTCAAAATATTTCCAGCACCTCATCTGGATTTCAAAATATATATTTTCTGCACCCTTAAAGATAAATTTTAAAAATAAAATGCAAATAAACCTGATTTTTTGGGTCTCCCTGTACCCCCTGATACTGCCTCCCAAACTAGTTAACAATCCCCCAATTTAAGCAACCCAAATTTGATACATACTGTATTTCTGACGCATTCCCATTTTAAAATATGGCATTTGACCTAAATAAGTTTAAGATTTGGTTGGTGTTAGATATCATCAAAGGAAACCATACAAAACTATAGTCCTGTACCTTAAAGTGATGGGTGCATTCTGGGAACCTGGAATGTACCAGCTGCAAGTAAGGTTACCTTTGTACTTCTGTGGGTATGATGGACTTACTATGAAGCCAGAATTTTCTGCTACAGTTGAGTTACAACCTGCAGAAAATTATGAATGATTATTATATATTTTGGGGATGAAAACCATAAATTCTATATATGGACAAGATAAATTGTTAACGACATTTTTAAACATAGTACAATAATTAGTCCAGAACAAATTATATAATTTGCTATCATCAAAAAATTAATGTTTGTCTATTTTTTATTTTTAGTAAAATAAATATAGAATTTTACCGTTAATCTCCAGACACCTGGTGTCATTGTGGGGATCTAGTCTGGTCCATGGTGGACAGATGCAAGTCTCTACTCGAGGGTTAGTGCTGACAACCTGGCAAGTGTGAGTACATCGTTTGATCCTGCATTGTGCTGAAAAAAAATTTAGAGTTTCTATGGCAACACATTTCTTTGGAAAATATATCGACCAACAAAGGATAAATTTGGATGGAGAATACAAACCAACCAGGAATTTTATAGTCTATAACAGGATCTGACTGTAGTAGCAGAAATAAAAAATGGGTAGGCTACGCTGAGCAGGACAATTAGAAAGAATGGCAAATGACAGAGGAGAGAAGAGGGTACATCATCAAAACCCCAGAGAAAAACGGAAAAGAAATGCATAAGTTAAGAATAAGTGGAAGGAAGTAGTGAGGCAGGCAAAGCCGTATATGGGCTGTAGCACCACAGGGATGGATATGGCAACACAAAGATTACATCTTGACCTAGTCCTACAACAGTTATAAGTTTAAATAACTTCTACAATAAAGGGAAGTTATAAATTTTAAAAAAAAAGATCTTCAGATATAAATATAATCAGCATACATATACATGCATCTATTAAGACATTTGTTTAATTTATCAGAAAATAAAATCATTAAAATATTAAGAGAATAAATTTGAATCCTTAAAGTTTTAAACAAAGTCATACCCCAGTTGAATTCAAGTAAGGTTAAACAAATAAAATACAGCAACTGTGAACATTAAAAATTTATCACCAACATTTTGCAATCTGCTGATTTCTAACAATTTAAAAAAACAAAACATAATTCACTTCCCAACTCACTTTCTGCTACATAAGAAGCTATGAATCCCCTTAGATTTACAGATGAATCTGAAGTGAAGACAACATGCAAGGCATTTCCAGAGGAAACAATAGTATTAGGAACCTCTTCACAGTATTGACCAATCAAATTTGCATGAGTGTTGAAACCATCGTAGACCTCTAGGTAGTCAAAGGGGCATCCTTCCATCTCAAAGTCTGTGATGCTATTCAATAAATTTATTGCAAGTTTTTATAAATAGTTTTCTTAAATTATATTTAAAAGTTTTAGTGTTATCCATGATATTACCTACTCAATTTATACTTTTATAAATCTCAAAGACAAATCTTTTTTAATAATACAGTTATTCATGAAAAAATTTAATTGCATTGTAAACTATAACAGAATGGAAAAGCTCTGTATATATCAATACCTTTTTTAACCAAGCATTTGGATATACCCATACATGCCAACCTGTACGTCTTACCAATTACCAATACTTTGTCCAGTTTTTATACATTTGCCAAGTTGTACCGCCATACAGGCTTATGTACAGTTTTTTACTGGATTTAGAAAAGAAATATTTTTGACCAGACACGTGTTTTTAAAAACTGGCGGTGCAATAAATTCAAAGTTGGACAAAACAAACCTTACACCCTATTGGTCCATTAAAAATCACTTTCAGGATTAGAAGGCCATCTAAATTTAGAAACTGCATGGTTTCATTAATATCATCCGTTTGTAATTCTTAAAAAAGAACTGCCGTATTAAAAAGTGTCCTTTTAAGTTCTATTCAATATTTTTTATGTTACTATCAATCAATGACTAGTGTTAGTGTTCCTATTAATTACAAAGCGTGGCTTAATTTTATGTGTTCCCCTTTCTAAAACTGAAACCAGTGTGATCTTCCTAATTGTATAAATATATTTTATTTTGAGCCAAAATCAGTGAGAATTGAAAGCTTTATTATATATATTCTTTTTGTATTTAGCATTTTATTCCCAGTGGAAACTTCCTATTAATACTTTATACCCACACGGCTCAAGGAGTAAAAAAAAATGTAACCATCCTAATGAAATATTCCCCTGGTACAATGAAAAATAGTTTTATAAGATGAAGATAAATTGAATAATTTTTCACAACAGACACATTTTTTTACTTTGTTAATTTAAATTCAAGAATCTGTATTGCTACATTATACATTTAATTATTTAATTTTTGCAACAAACTGACAATAACTTACTTCAATGTAATAATGGCATTGACTTCCTGAGACACCAAAGTCCAAGTACAATAAGACTCATCAGGATAGTTTGATGGGTAGTTGGTACTCATAAGTTTTCCTGATGTTGCTGTGAGTGTTCTGTTACAATCTTAATTTTAAAAAAACCAAAAGGATATGCTTTAAATATAATTTTCTTCTTCTTTCAGAACTATGTTGGAAATATTTTTTAAATAATATTAATTTTTCATTAACATGCAGTGTAAGAAAGATATTTTCAAGTTTTTTATATAGATAAAAAAAATTTATTTCATCCAAAATATTATTTACTGTTTACTTTTATTGTCTATAATATTATTCTTAGAATAGACAGTAAACGTAATTTTTACCTCTGCATCCATTCACAGCATCTACTGGCAGTCCATTCCTACACAAACATTCATAGCCGTTAGCTTTCCGTTGACACAGCAAGTTGTTTGGACAAGGGTTGCTCAGACAGCTGTCCAGTACAGAGCAGTCATTGCTTGTAATTCCAGCTTTACAAACACATTGACTCAAGGGTTCGTTACAGAATTCTGTATTCTCTGGCACACATCTATTAGAGCAATTCTTTGCTGAATACAAGAAATTAAAAAAATTATTTTATTAGCTTTGAATTCGTGTCATTCAATCAATTGACGACATAGGCTACCTTTGAATTTTTTTAACACACCCACCCCCCCCCCCCCCCTTTCCACAAAAAATATGAGAAATGTAATTGTCTTTATTTAATTTTTCTATCCAAGGAAAATGAATCCTCTTATCTTGAAATTTCTTACTAAATATCTCTAGGGCTGCCATTTCTTACTTCTCAGAGTAGTGTCTGTTCATTATTATTTATAACATGTATTGATATAAGTATATATGTAATGATAGGTGTGACTTTGTCACTCGACAAAGTTTGGGAAAAACTGATCCATAATAGCTGTAAAAGTATAAGGCTTACCAAAACAGGTCCTTGAATCTAATGGACTAAGAACATAGCCATTCTCACAGCTACAAATAAAAGAGCCTTCTGTGTTAGTACAGATGTGGTCACAGACGTTGGTACTATTGCACTCATCTTTATCTGTAGGTAAATTTATTTTTTAGGAACTTATAGGGCATTGAAAGTTAGATTAAAACAAAGAATAATTGAAAATAAAGGCAGAAGATAACGTAAAAAATATGTAAAAGTATATCCCTATAATTTACTAATATTCCTAAGACAGAGCTGTCCAATGCATACCATAGATCAAATACTGATGTTTCAATAAAAAGATGCAGATTTCATGGAAAATTAAATATCTTATTTTGCTAAATATATTTAAAAACATTTATTGATAAATCCAAATTCTATTCCTTGTTAATTTTTGTTTCAATGCCTCTGTAAGCCACTGTCAGTATGAATAACATGTCTACTTTAATATTCACTAACCAGTACATCTTCCCTCAACATTTTCAAAGCCAGTGGGACATGGTCCACACACATGGCCTATGGAACTGTTTCCTTGCTGGGCAGCTGTCAGGTCTGTACAGTTCTGTCCCTTGGCACAGGGCTTAGACTTGCAAGCATCCTTCTCAGCAGCACATTTATCACCTGAACGTTTGAGGACCACTCAAAGTTATCATGCCTTTTGTTTAATTGCTATCTATTTAAGTTTCATGATTCTACTCTCTTGCTAATTAAAATGTACTCCAGCATTTATTTAAAGAGTCAATGGTAATCTTCTACGCATATTCTATTAATAAAATTTTTAAATGTCTCACCTATAAAGGCAGCTAGGCAGGTACACTTTAAAATCTGAACTTGTCCAGAGAAATTTTCAGTTTTCCTGGATGAATTAGCACTCTGACATGTGCCATGATTGTAACACTGAGGGCATATCAATGTAGAAACATACAACCATGGGGAGTATCCATTCTTTGAGTCCTTGACCCGTACACTGAGAAAATTATATATTTTTTATAAACTTATTTTTGCTTTAAATTATAAAAATTTATTTTGCCAAGGTCTTTAGTTTTGTTGTTGTTTTTTTTGCATGTTTTAACTTGGTTTGTTTTTAATTTCTAAAATGATTTATCTCAATTTAAGATAACTTCATTGAAATAGAGAGATGTAGGCCTATGCTTGAACTTAAGTAACAAATTTGTAGCCTCTATGTCAACTAGTGACTGACACAATAGCTGATTTACAACATGTAACAGACCATGTCTGCAATTTTGAACACGAAACCATTAAGTCAGGGAGGTGTCATGATTTGAATAGTGAACTTTTTTAACTAGCAGTATTTCATGGGAAAAGAGAATGAACTATATTTTTGTACAGCGGAGGTGAACCGCACGTTATAGTGATCAGGGCAGTACATTTTAAGTCGAACAGAAGATAGGACGTGTTTAACTTACTGTCATGTGAATTATTTCTATCATGTGTGGAGTATTATATATGTATGAGATAATTGCATTCTGGATTTTTCACTTGGATATTAATGCAAGACATATTATTATTATTGTTGTAGTAAGTGAAGTAATAAAGTACTGTGTAATTTATTCGTGGAAGTTATCATCTACTTCATTGTGTGAGAGGCCATCAAGTTGAGGAGTGAAAAGGTGAATTAGTTATTACATTACATAAGAGAAGCCGGCATCCTGAACTATCAATTAAGTAAATTAGTTAACCTTGCTACTACCACAATAATTACCATGTGCTACACAACAATAATCTGCTTAAAAACAATTCAATGAGACAAGTTTGCACGGCTTATTTGATTATGGGTGCTAACATAAAAGCTCACATACGCTATATTGACAGGATCTAAAGTGTTTGGTGAATATGTAAGGAAACCACTCTGGTTGATAGATACATCTCTAGGGCTGCCATCCAGCAAGTATGTCAGCAAATCTCCATCTTGATCAGTGGCTGTAAACCTCAGTGTGTTGACAACACCCTCCTGAACAAACCAGCGATCGTTGACAAATGTACCACTGCTCTGGACAACTTCAACATGGGGGATGATATTTTCTGAAAACAAATAAAATGAACCACTCTCAGTATTAAATAAACTTCAATTTTAATTTTGTTAATTTTAAAAAAAAGAATTTTCTGTGTGACATATACAATATTCAATTAGGGATTGTCAACAGAAGGGCAAAAATATTAATTCATGAAAATTGCTGGTAAATAAATTTCACTTTTCTTTTCTTTAAATTTTAACATATTAAAAACTGTTGTGTATGTTATATAATATATCACACTGTGCATTTGACCCACAGGGTATTTTCTCAAAATAACTGGACCCAGTTTAAAACACTGCATCTGGTTAAGCCCTAGTTTATTTATATTTCACAAGTGGAAACGCTAATTAAACTAGTGGCAATGTGATTTGTAAGTGTATGTTGTACTCCATCCTGCCAACAGGTGCCTGTAATATCTATGTGTATCAATCATATATTAATATGTGCAAAAATGTATAGCAGATTGTTTCATGTAATAAATTATGTTAAACGCTAACTTGTTAGAAGCAGAGAAAAAGATATAAAAAACACTCCAGTATGTATGTCCATTAGCCTTTTTAAAATTCCTGCAAAATGTAGCCATTATTATATTTTTAATAGTCTTATTTTAATCAAAATCTATAAGTTACTGTTTTTGTTTTTATAGGTGTTCAAAACCACAGCTGGGGAAAGTATGGTTTAATATGGTTAATAATGAACTTAAATTGTACCTAGTACATTTCTTGAAGCTATAGAAAAGTCCCAAGTCATTTTTGTATTGTTGGCAAAGTTTGCATCCCCTGTTACTAAGAAATCATAAATACAAAGTTCTTGTCCTTCACATAAATCTGTGGCAGTTTTCAACAGCGTTGCATTGGGATTCAGGGTGTCTCTAGTCACAGGGATAAATTCAGGATGATAAAAGTCTGCAGCACTCTGTCCTTTGATGTAGAAAAATACTGATGTGGCTGCTGATACTAGATCTGCAAAATAATTTTTATCAAATTTCAAAAAGCTATCCCTTACTAGTGGGATCTCAAACTACTTAACATAATTGAAAATTCAAAATGATATTATTTTACAATAGTAAACCGTCAACATTTTCAAGAAAAATAGCCAGCAATGACAGCAATAAGTAGAAAAATTTATGAAGAGAGCAGACATTCGAATAAAAGAACCTACATTGTGTAGCAAAATTTCTATAGATTTCTTTCTCTGTCATGTTAGCAGGCAGGACAGTTCCATTAGGAAGAAGAAAATCATCATTGGGACGACCATTGAAATTTCCAAGTAAACCTCGAGTTTTATCCCTCAGTTCCTTATCCACTTCTAGGTTCAACTCTAAACCATTGACTCCAACATTCACTTCAATAGCCACTCCTGGAAATTTAAAAAAAAACGACATACTTAAGCAAAGTAATCTGATAGTTTCAGCTAGCAAATTATACAATATTAAACTATCATCTACCTTACAAACCTGCTCATAGACTTTTAATAAAATAATGTATTGAACAAACTCTAGAAATATGTTTAGAAATAAATGTTAAAAGTTTGTTACATGTGGCAAAAACTTTACTGAAATGTTTTAGTTCCATGGTTAATTTTAATCAATCACATTATATTAATTATATTACTACATTAAAATAGGGCATCTTACCACATGGATATATGGCATCTTATCACAAGGAAATAAGGCATCTTACTACAAGGAAATATGGCATCTTACCACATAGAATAGGGCATCTTACCACATGGAAATAGGGCCACCACTTTGGTTTTGTTGAAACGACTGTCACGAGAGAGCTCTATGTATTCCAGCGACTTTTTAAAAGTTCCAGAAAGGTAAAAGTCTGATGTGATGTTAACACCATCCAGAAAGATGACCATTGCTAAAATAATCAGATTTCATTTAGTCAGACTTTTATGAAATTCTAAGTGCATATTATGATTTGGCCAGGAAGATTGAACATTTCCTTTCTAAGAATTGTTTTAAAATGTATTATTTTGCTTTTTGTGGTTAAAAAAGGTAATGCACGAAAAAATGAAGAGCTCTTATGAAAGAATCACTGTGATCAAACTATAAACTATTTAAACTAAACATTAACTATATGGGGCCTAAGCATGAGCAAATCATATTTGGGTGAAGTAATTAAATATTTAACAGAGCATATGAATTTTTTAAAACTTAAAGACCTATTTATTCATAGAATGTTGCA
>CAXITT010001651.1:6190-18410 GCA_964033795.1 Lymnaea stagnalis
TATATATATATATATATATATTTCTATAAATATCTATGGGTATTCCCGCATCACTGGCATTGAGTCTCGCAAACCAAGGGAGTGCAAAATGCCGGACACCTCTGGAACCTCTGTAGTTAGCAGTCTCAACGTCGATATCTCTGGTGTCGGGATTAACAGACATGGTACAACAATTTACATGCCATAGCATTGTACATGTCATAGCATTTAAATGCCATAGCATTTACATGTCATAGAATTGTACGTGTCATGTTTATTTCAAGCACTTTTGACATTTTTATTAACGAAACTGTGACTAAAAACTTTACTATCTCTGCCCGGTAGGGCTGAATCTAAAACAAGGGCATCAAACGTGCAACTCTCTTGATCCCTCCTAGCTCTATCCAGTGGTTCATTAAACGATGGCTGTTACGATTTGATATAATATCATATAAAAAAATAATTGCTTTGTCAAAATATAATACTAATGCGCCCCCTTTGAATACTTTAAGGGTAAATAAAAAAAAAAAAAATTAGAAACATCATCATTTTTAGTCTCTATAGAGTATAAGCGTATTCCTTTAGAGCTGGGTCAACTACTTAAATAGATTAGAACCACTAATGACAATGCATAAACAAAAAATAAAATAAAAAATATGGTTTGAGGGGGGGGGGGGGGGGGAAAAAAAATAAAAAAATTAATTGTGGAAAAAAAAAAAAAAAAAATAGGGGGGGGGGGGGGGGGGGGGGCTGTACACAATTAAAAAATATGATTGCTGAACACAAAAAAAAAATCTTTATAATTAACAAGTTAATGAGAAAAATCGTAATTTTATTTGTGAAAATGGCCGGTCTTTTTGTCTCATTCCAAAATAATCCTAAGGAAATAATTAAACAAAAGATATTAAAGCTGACACTGTCATAATTTTTATGTCATTTCCATCATGTCCACTTTGAGTTTGGGGGGGGGGGGGGCTTTTTTCAAGGGGAAATATTTAAATGGGCAATTAGGGTTTTTTTGTTTTTTTTAAATAATATAATAAATCATTGGCTCAAGAATGATAAATAGCAGATAAGTTTAAAAACAAATAATGTTAATGTTTTGTTGTTTTTTCAACATCTCACTATCTAGCCACAAAACATGGCTTTTTAAAAATGTGGACTATTTACCCGTCGATTTAGAGTTTATTTTGGTAATTAGCATTTCTGATTGTCCTTTCTAAATCAGTTCGTAGATGTTTTGGCGTCTTCGAAAAGAAGTTGATGGATTACTTCCCCATGTGTCTTCAACAGAATCATCTGGCTAAGCTATATAATTTCATTACCAGAGGTGATTCCTCGCGTTGAGTATTTCCACAAACATTATTCGCAATATTGAGATAGTGTTTAAACGCAGTGGCACAGGAAGGGGTTGGGGAGGGGTCATGCACCCAGTGCCACGGGAAGGAAATGCGGAGGGGCCGGTGCACCCAGTGGCACAGGAAGGGGTTGGGGAGGGGCCAGTGCACCCAGTGGCACAGGAAGGGGTTGGGGGGTCGGGGCACCCAGTGCCACGGGAAGGGGTTGCGGACTGGCCGGTGCACTCAGTGGCACAGGAAGGGGTTGGGGAGAGGAGGGGGGTGGGGGGTTGGTGCACCCAGTGGCACGGGAAGGGGTTGCGGGGTGGCCGGTGCACTCAGTGGCACAGGAAGGGGTTGGGGAGGGGATGGTGCACCCAGTGGCACTGGAAGGGGTTGTGGACTGGCCGGTGCACTCAGTGGCACAGGAAGGAGACTCGGTGCACCCAGTGGCACAGGAAGGAGATTTGGAGGGGCCAGTGCACCCAGTGGCACAGGAAAGGGTTGCGGAGGGATGGTGCACCTAGTGGCACTGGAAGGGGTTGGGGGTGGGCTGTGCACGCAATGACACAGGAAGGGGATGTGGAGGAGCCAGTGCACCCAGTGGCATAGGAAGGAGATGCGGAGGGGCCGGTGCACCCAGTGGCACAGGAAGGGGATGTGGAGGGGATGGTGCACCCATTGGCACTGGAAGGAGATACGGAGGGTCGGTGCACCCAGTGGCACAGGAAGGGGTTGCGGATGGGATGGTGCACCCAGTGGCAAAGGAAGGGGATGTGGAGGAGCCAGTGCACCCAGTGGCACAGGAAGGAGATGCGGAGGGGCCGGTGCACCCAGTGGCACAGGAAGGGGTTGGGGAGGAGCCAGTGCAACTCTTTTTGTGTAGGAGTGTGATTTCGGAAAAATTCAGTGATTTTGAGTGAAAATGTGGCGGAAGAATTCTTTGCCTAACCCGGTTGATACTAGCCATAGCTACGCCACTGGTAAAAAGATGGCCTGGTAGCAGTGACGTAGCGGGACATAGAGGCAAACCCCCCCCCCCCCCCGCCCCCACCCATGTTTTGTTAATTCACCCCCCTAACCCCCCCCCCCCCCTCTCTCTCGATAATTCTACTTAACAGGGTCAGAATAAAAAGCTAAATACAGTGATTAGAAAATTAATATTTATTCTGAATTAAAGTATCTCATAAGAGTAAGAGTGAGTCGCAATTGATCATGGATTAAAATTATGCCAATGTTTGAAAAATTATTTAAAATGCAAATTTTAAATGTTTAAGTTTACCAGAGAGTTTTCACTTATTTGTTTTTATTTTGTTAAAATTTAGGGTGAAAGGTTACAATGCAATCACCACAAATTTTCTCTTGTTGCCAGTTTGGAACATCAGAGGAATCAGTGCTTAGTCGTTGTAGGTATTATTTTAGTTATGTTAGTCTTGCCTCATTACAATCTGTACAGCTCTGTCATGTTGATGTCAATGTTACAGAAATGACCAGCTACATCCAGCATTTCAACAATAATTTAGTTTTATCACACACAACTGTTTGTAAATGAGTCAATGATACTAAAACATATACAATCAAAAATGTGAATAACGAAATAAAATAACAGAATGAAATAAAACAAATACATCTTCTTTATTCAAATCGTCATCATGAATCCACAAGACAATCCCCCAGGTCGCTCATGTCAACTTTCTCAATATCCACAGTTGTATCCACGTCCATGCTAGCACTCTGATGCCAGTGACGACCCTTTGCTCCCCGGGGGCGATGTTGAAATCCCCGTTGGGCACCTCGTCCAAAACAGATGGTTGATGGAACCCTAAAGAAGCACACAAGGAGTCCTTTTAAGTACAGTATGGTACATCAACATCATAAAATATTAAACTCGGCAGCTTCAAGAGGATATCACAGCATGATTGCTGTGTCGAACATTAAATTTATAAGAAAATGGCCAATTAAAACCTTCAATATAAATGTAATTTAATTGCCAGTTTTCAACAAAAACATTGGGTAGTTAATTATTAAAAGTTGAAATTTATTAAATTAAATTCCAAAAAGAAGAGTTCATTTTCTGACACTTTATTTCACATATATCAATTGGGACTTATAATAAATTGTGTCAACACTGTGTTTAACTTTTCCTTCAGGTGTTTAAAATCTCACTCCACAATAAGTCGTTATTAAATTCTCTATTTACACAAAAATATTAATATTTATGTATAGACTTTTTCTTAGGGCATGGTTTGTTATTTCCCCAGCAATAGGACAACTCATATAAGATTGCAGCAGCAATAGGACAACTCATATATGATTGCTGCAGCAATAGGACAACTCATATAAGATTACTGCAGCAATAGGACAACTCATATATGATTACTGCAGCAATAGGACAACTCATATAAGATTACTGCAGCAATAGGACAACTCATTTAAGATTACTGCAGCAATAGGACAACTCATATAAGATTACTGCAGCAATAGGACAACTCATATAAGATTACTGACCCTTTGGCTCACAGACTTTCAATAATTTGAGCACAACCATTTCAAGATAATGTAGAAAATTATTATTACTTTATTTTTTTTTTAATTGTGTCAAATGGAACTTCAATTATAAACAAAGTGTTTATTTAATACCAATTCCAATTTAACTGTACAACAATAAAAACAAAAGTCTTCAATAGTTATGTTATGATAATTTAAAGAAACTTGACTTTAAAATAAATAAATGTTGATTTTATTTGCCTTAATGATAATAATAATATAAAAATAATAATATAAATACATTATAACATGACAAGAGATTGACAAAGAATGGAATGGATGTGGTTGCAAGGGATTTCATGTCATTTAATTTAATAGCTGATATAAACTTTTAGTGTTAAAATTAATGACATCTAAATTCAATTCTTTTTCTTACACAAAAAATAAAACCAATATTTTATTCAAAACCAATATATTGGAAAACAATTTTGTTTTATTAAACATCCCTTATTTTATGAGTCTCACTTTTTACTTCTTCCCCTGCTGTTGTTCCCTATTGACTTTCCAGTAGCAATCTTTTGTGTATTTTGTTCAATGTCCACATCTACATCCATGGATGAGTTTAATGATGATTTTTTAACACCACCGTCTCCATTATCATTTGGTCTGGGGACAAAAAAAATCCTATTAAAATCTTGGTACAATTAAATGCTTCAGATTAACATGATGAATAAAAGTGGCTCAGCATAGTGAGAATGACATAATATAACTCATAATTTTGTGATATTTAAAAAAAAATATATATTTTTTTTAAACATAGTAATTTTAATGTCTATGTTTCAATGAATTTAATTGACAAAAGTGTGACAAAATTGAATGTTACTTTATTGAAATGGTTCAAACCTGAGACTTTAATAAACGGATGGCATGGGCCCCTATACTTTAATAATATATTGTGTCCCTAATGGACATTTAAGAAATAGCATATCTACATAATTCAATGCAAAAGTAATATTAATGTTACAAATATGCTGCCACTTATGGATATAAAGATAAGGGACTTATGTTAGGAATTTTTTAGAACACTCTTCAGTCCTTACTTTGACTTGAGAGGCCTGTGAAAAGCAAAATTCGCTGGATACTTGTGCTGTGTTACTAGGTGGTCTTTGCGTAGTTCTTGGGTTCTGAACTTCAGGGGACAGCTTTCTACCAGACACCGGTACTAAAATATGATACAATTTGTGATTGATGACTGATAGGAGACAGCTTTCTGCCAGACAACAGCGATAAAATATGATACAATTAGTAATTGATAATAGAAAAGAAATAATGGTTTAACTCATATGAATACTAACATCCCAGCTCTAAAAAAACCAAGCGTTTTCATCTGTAAATTATTGTTTATAACAGTGTATATTGCTTTTAATATTTTTTCATTATATCATATCCATCTGTATGGTGCTACAGCCCATGGCCCTGGCCAAAAAAAACAACATCCTATAAATTTGACTCTACATTATCAATCCATCTCAAATCAAGAGCCCATGAGTTGTTTCTATCTTTTCTACTATGTTCCTGGGTGATCTGCTCTTAGACTTCTCTGGATTAACTAATTATTATCTCTACTTGACATATGCAATGATGGGAACCTCTACTTGTCTATCCAAAGAGACATGATTATTATCTCCTCTCCACTTGTTATTAAACTCATGTGGGTAGGCTGATTTCCTATTGGGCGCCTCCGCACAGATGGTGGATACTGGGGAAATAAAATACACAGGGCGGACCAAAGTCAGCAATCGGTGCCTTGAAGTCAGTAATGGCATTTAGAAGGACTAAGGACCTGACCTAAAACAAGGTGGCTACCAATCAGAGCTGATGGATATATTCACCCTGGTGCTTATTCGCAGGGTTAACGACTCAGTCATGGAAAAAATATATTTAAAAACCGAAAAATTGGATGGACATAAATGGATTTTGACATATAACTTTGACAAGGATTTGATTTATTGATTTTCACCTGTAAAGCTCCGAGTTGCAAAAGTGGCAGGTGGACCAAGACTGAGACGAATCAATAATGTACAGATAGATTTACGTAAGCTGATGATTTTCCCATAGAGATAAAAGCCCTAGATCAGTCTGAATGGAAGGATGCAATGCAGCATGTCAGAGTCCTGCACTGGCTGTAGTGCCATAGATGATGTTGATTTTTAGGATAGTTATCTTACCATGTCGATCTTGGGAGAAAGGATCTGAAAGTATGAATCGTGATTCTCCTGGAGGTGAATGTCCAGGAGAAAGTTGGACACAAACGTCCGCTTGCAGGTGGCACACTTGAAATTATGACTGTTGTGATAGTGTGACTCATACCTGTGGATAAACAGTACAACACTGGACTTCCACTTTTATCTTCAACCGACATAACACAAGCAACTCTAACTGTAACTAAATGGTATTTCCTCTCTTGTTTGTTCATTTTAACGCTGAAAGACACACAACATTTTATTTTTAGATTAGCTGTACGAAAATTACCTAGCTGCGCCAGCTTTATACTATATATAACATATTTGTAAAAAAGGGCGGCCAATGACTAAATCTTCAAGAATTAAAGTAATAAGATTCTATTTTCAAACACAACAGCTAATGATTTTATGAGGTTGATCAGGACACATACTTGGCAACTGAAGTGAATGTTTGATTGCATCCATCCACACCACAAATAAAGCTGTCACTGCAAATAATGAGAAAGAGAGGAAATGCCAAGCTCAGTAGCACATGACTAAAACAAATAACATGGATAACATTTTTACCAATAATAATGTTTCAACAAACATTTCACCTAAAAAAATTGTCAATTTTTGAATGCATGTTTTAGTCGAAACAAATATATGTAGCAATTTGGATTTTTTAAAAACCTTACGTCAAACTTTAAAAAAAAAAGTGTCATTGTCTTTTAACAATTCCTCACCTATCTGTTGCTTGTTTCCCCAAAGACATTCCAGCATCCCCCGCAGGACTTTCCCCAGCATTCCCATTATTCTCTGGCCCATCCTCACTCGTCAAGACATCCTCTAGTGCTGTTTGTTTGCTGGTAAAACCATAGCCATCAGCTTCCTCTGAAGCCATGCGTCTCAAAGTTATTTTAGGCTCCCACTTCTTGGTGTCCAACATGTTTCTCATCCCCTCGTCTTTTGGATCACACCAGCAAAAACTGCCGGCCGCTCTGAGCACCATTAAACTTTCTCTCAGACTTAAGTAATACTTCAGATTCTCCTCATTGCCATGAAACAATGTCAACAATTCAAAAACACTCAATGTGGGGGGTTCAACCTCTAAAGAATCTCTTGAAATATTGTTCTGCTTTGCATCCATTTTAAAAACTTTTAAATTGTAAACTGATTTTTATTTTAAAAATTTTTTACAATCCTTGTGTAAATTTTATTTGAGTCTTTTAAATAAAACAAATTTAGTAAGGTGTCTCCCAAGAGTTGATATAAGTCATTAATACAAAAAGGAAATGTATTATCTCTCTTATTCCCCTCTATTTGATTATTTAGAATTATTTTATTTTTTTTGTAATGAAAGGTTTAAAGCTTAAAAACATTTTTTTTAATATTTGATCAGCAGTAACTGCAGTATGTTGGCCTGAAAATGAAGTTGAAAAAAAATCATTAAGCTTTGCTTGCAACATCAACAATATATTATTAATTTGATAGGACATCTCAGCAAACATAATTTAATTATTTTTTCAGTATTCACTAAGGTGGAAAACGTTAATTTGGTGGTTACCATCCAAATGAGCAATTTATTTCTCAGCAATTGAAAAAGACATCTGATCCATCAGCTCATCAATTCTGTCTTGCAAGGTTTCTATAATTTCAGCAGCTACAAACAAATGGGTGTCATCCAGGTCCTGCGAGGATTGAAATTTTTAAAAATGCAGAGGTTAGACAGGGATCAATGAGACCAATCATGTTACATTTGTGATATACAAGTACAAAAGCCCAAAATCTTAACTACTACTTTATAGTGCTTTGCCAAGGACAAAACATTTTTGATTTTCACTTTTAGTTAGATGTGTAGATACAGATGAAATCTGAAATTAAAAAATAGCACTTAGCTGAAAAGTAGTATCCGAGAAGACGGCAAAATAATTTGTTCATCCTTAATAACTTTTAATCCATAGTAATAGTATGCTTGTATTAGTTTTATGGGAAATTTTAGTTGTATTCATTTATAATTCATGCATTTAATTTTAGATTTGAAGATTTAAAAAAAAAAAAAAAATGCATTGAATTTTAATGTTATTTGCCAATTTATAATTTATTTTTTTTTAATTTCTTATAGGTTATTTTAAATAACAAATGTCAGTCAAAGTACATATTATCTTTAACATTTTTTTTTTTAAAGTGGCTATTTCGACAGGCTTCAAAAACTTTTCTTTGATTGTTGTTATCAAATTATAAGTTTGTTATTTTAGTTGGCAGTTTCATTAAGCAGTAGGCAGTAAGTAAGTAGTGGTAAGCTACAGTTAGTTTTTTAGTTAGTTTATTAAAATTAAACTTTAAAGTGATCAGTGTAGGCCCCTAAATTACTGTTTTTTTTAATTTTTAAACTAGACTTCAATTTCAGGTTACACTGATCAGGAGTATTTAAATTTTAGGCAGTGTCTATATGTCCGGCGACCGGACAAATAGTGCGGGAGATATTTTTTCCAGCGGGCATGTCACTTGACCACCGAACGATTAGTATGTGTTATTATTCCGGCAGACATGTCATGTGACATGAAGTCGCCGGCAAAATAGTTGCATTACATATTATATTCCAATATTGTGTATATATATTAGTCAGCCGATCCTTAGATAATAAATAAATACTGAATATGGTAATATTTTCTAATGCTCTGAGAT
Source organism: Lymnaea stagnalis (assembly GCA_964033795.1). Lineage (NCBI taxonomy): Eukaryota > Metazoa > Mollusca > Gastropoda > Lymnaeidae > Lymnaea > Lymnaea stagnalis. The sequence goes on from CAXITT010001651.1 coordinate 14,904, forward strand.
ATGTAAAGTGCATCATAAGTCATAAGCTTTTCAATTTGAATTAACTTAGCTATACCTCTGGTTTAAATGTCTATAAAGCTCTACCTAGTAGCATAAATTTAAAATATGAACCAAACAAAATAAGACCAATACCTACCAGTTGACTTTTAACAGATCTATGTCAAAAAAGTTTTATTTTAGGCTATTTAATATTGTGTGAGAAGAGTAAGCTGCTTCAACAGTACACTATATTGGCGCTATATTAAGATGCAGGGTCTATTTCTTTGTGAACTATCAACCTCCCCGCTTAAATTATTTATCACCCCCATTATCATTTTTATCCCATCTCTCTTGCTCTCAGTATTTCTGACTTCCACAATGAATCGCTTCCCCCACCCCTATTTGTTGAAATTTATTTATTTATTTATTTAGGCATTTTTATACAGCGCTTACCTTAAAGCTCTAAGCGCTTTACAATTATTAAAAACATGGAAACTAAGTAAAATAAAAATGAGACACTAGGATAAAAACTACTATGCTATAGAAACAATTAAAATGGCTATAAAACGAGGACACTTTGGCACAGGGATCAATGAGACCAAAATCATGTTACATTTGTGATATACAAGTCAAATGAATAAATGAAGTAAACTCGTTGCCCACATATATCTCCGACGCCATTTTTCTGATCGACTATTACTATTAGCGGTTACGTGACAAAGCTGAGACTGAGAGTACTGAGACACTTTCTTATTCTTTCTTCATTCTTCTGTTTAGACAGTAGTCAGTAGTCTTAGTAAGACTTATTGTAACTGTAAGTTCATTTTTTACTTAAACTTACTTGAAAATTTCATTGAAATTGAATTTGTCATAAATTGAAAGTTAAATTCTGTTAAGAGTTAAGGCTAAGACAGTTAAGATTATTCATTAAAGACAATAAAGAATTAATTTTTAAAAAGTTTAAGATTACATTAAAAAAGACAGTTAAGTTAAGAACTTAGACTTAACACTTTGCTTATGGCGGCACCCTTATTGGCTTATGCAATTGATCTTTGAGTTTGACTTTGACTTAGTCATAGTCACTTAAAACTTAATTTAGTCACTTAAGTAAGTTTTTAATAACCAATAATAATAATAAGGACAAATAGTTATATAAATTAAATAAGTAATAAGTGGGGCAAGGGGGATCGTATTTGGTGCTTTTAAGTTAATTCTTTATTAACTTATTATTTAAACCTAAATTCGAAATAAATACCTGAAGTACAAATTTCCTCCCAAATTCATTCTTTTCATCTAAGTGCAAGAGAAATTGTTTCATCGCTGGATCACATTCTACGAGAACACCTTTTGTTACGTTCACCATTTTGAAATTATGGCTCCTCCAAATACCGATATGCAAAAAGAATTTACCTAATACAATAAATGTATCACTCATTTTCAAGTCAATGTAGATTTAAATAACGAGAAGTTTCGTCAAATGTCAAGGAGTTGCAAACACTATCGTCCTCACTGAATTCAGCATTTGCCATTTCCTACATGTCAAACTAAATATGACAGGGTTGGACTGCGTTAAAGTTAAAGCTTGTACTTGTAAGTAGATTAGTAAGACACAAACAATTAGTATGAAAAACAATGAATGAAAATGCTAAGCTTTAACTTTAATTGTGATTAGATTTAAATGAAAATATTTCGGCTGATAATGACTTTTCCTTCAAATGACCAGTATTAACAACATTAATATAAAAATATATTAGATTTACATATATACTTTATACTATACTTTAAAATATAAAAAAAATATAAAAATAAAAAATATAAAAAAATATAAAAAAATAATAAAGTATTTAGTATTTCTATCACTTCTATTACTATTACTATTGTTATTTAAATTTTATTTTAAAGTAAGACCCAAACAAATGGTATTTCTCTTTTGGAGATTTGTATGTTTCAGCACTCTCGTTCTTTTCCCAACCATATATCAAGGACATAATTTAAATTAAATATTAGAATCTTTAAATATACATTATTATGTATGCATATATGATATATGTCGAAAAATTTATCTATGGCAGGGCTATTAGTATTAGTTGATTTTTTAAAAATAATATCTTGGTCTTGATGCCTTAAAATATAGTTAGTATTATTATTTATTAAACTTTTTTAACTTATAAAAGTAAAAAAAAAATTAAAAACAGATCTTTGTTTTACAAACCAGTACTTTTTTTTCTCATTTCGCATCTAGTCAGAATTGAAAATATTTTGTCTAAAGGTAATTATTATATTTGCTTTTTGTGATGGCGACGTGATTGCATGCACCTTGCAAGAGTAATAATGTAACACTAGATATAGCCCGCCAAACATTGGCGACAGCAATGCATGAACTTCCCATCTACTTAAGTTTCTTGACAAAAACGTGAACTCAAGTTACGCACATTTAAGAATGCCAATTTTGCTACACCCCTTCCCCCTTTTTATGCGAAATAATTATAATCTATGACCAGGACGCAATTGAATGGCATTGGGGGAGATCACTCTAATCACATTGTCATTAAATGGAAATATTCCAGTTTTTAGGTTTACTTTCTTGTTTTCCCTCTAATTGTCTAAGCTCTGGTCTGTTTAACTTTATTCAAAATAGTTGTAATATCTGAACAAATATAAATTTAATATCCAAGTTTCTCCAATTTTCATAAAAATATAAGAAACATGAATTTGTTATTGTTTTATTGCCCTAAAAAAATGGCCGGCACTACATACACCGCGCCGGTGTACCTAGCGAAACAAAGGACCTCGGAATGGCCCGGAACTACCCGAAAAACGGGTATCGTGATTTCGTTGTCAAAATGGCGACCTCCACTTTTTAATTTACCGAGGGTAGTGTTGTTTGGATTTTTTTTTGCTGAAATTAGTTTTGTTAGTTAATTCTAATTCCGCCCTCAACTTAAAGTTAAAGCAGACATGTTTGTTGTTCATTTAAAACTTTTCTCTTAGTAAAAATTTAATGGTTTGACTTTGAAAATTGAATGAAGGTAAATAATAGCTAAATTCACTCCCTCATATTTTTTTTTTCGAAGTGGATGCGTACACCGCGGCGGTGTACCTAGCGAAACCATCGGCTTTGGCCTGCGTAAACCGCGGCGGTGTACCTAGTGAAATCGTGGGCTTTGGCCTGGGTACACCGCGGCAAAAAATTTACCATTGGCCTGGTTTTAAGATATACTTGTTGGAGAGGATCTTGTGTGGTCAAGTGGTAGAGTGGACGCTTGGCGATAATATAGTTTGAGATCAATTCTCAGTAGGGGATCGAGTTTTTTTCCTCCCATTTTAGTTTTAAAATATTTTGTAGCAATTGAAACAATTTAAATATATGTTTAAATATTATATTAAATACACTTTATATATTTATTTATATATATAAGTGTTTCAACAAGTTGTGCCGGCCTTTGACTTTGAAAATACCGGTAACTTTAGTAATAAGACTTTAGACATTTGAAAACAAACTTAAAGTTTCTGAAAGCGCATGTAATA
>CAXITT010001651.1:19305-38336 GCA_964033795.1 Lymnaea stagnalis
CCCCCCCCCAGCCCCTTCCCTTCCAAAAATAATAAGAAATGCTTTACATGCACTTTGCCACATACGCGTGGACCTTACTCAATATCTTCCCAAGGTAATAAACGAATTTTTAATAGTTTTCAGTTTTAACACGAGTATAACATTAAATCTACAAGTACCGGTTAGGCCAAAAAGTTAAAGACTCGCAAAGACCATAGTTTGGCTACTGTAAATCGCTGCGGTGTACGCAGGCCACAGACCATGATTTAGCTAGGTACACCGCCGCGGTGTACGCAGGCCAAAGTCAATAGTTTCGCTAGGTACACCGCCGCGGTGTACGTAGTGCCGGCCTTTTTTTTTTTGGAAAGCACACCTTTTTTTAAAAAAATACCACTTTTTCTAAGACCTAAGACATCCATTAACTTTAAAAAACGTCAATTATCGATAATAGCCTTAATAGGTAATTTTGGGACACGTGACAAAAATTTTGTATGTAGATATCTTACCAATGTATTGGCCCTTACCTCACGAATTTTGGATATGTTGTAATTTATAAATTCATCTAAAAATGTACTTTGGAAATCCAGCACATTAGTCAATAATAATTCATTTTAAAACAAATTAACATAATTAGATAATTGAATAGCACCAATACTTATTTGTCTTATGATCTGCTGCTTTTTAGAGAATTAATTGGGGAATGTGATTAACATTACAACTTAGACAATTAATTATTAAATAAAAAATTATAAAATTATAATATTTTTATTATTATATATTACTCTATATTTATATATTATAAAATTATAGTATTATTATTATATAATTTATATACGAAGTGGATGCGTACACCGCAGCGGTGTACCTAGTGAAACCATCAGCTTTGGCCTGCGTAAACCGCGGCGGTGTACCTAGTGAAATCGTGGGCTTTGGCCTGGGTACACCGTGGCAAAAATGTACCAATGGCCTGGTTTTAAGATATGCTTATTAGAGAAGATCTTGTGTGGTCAAGTGGTAGAGTGGACGCTTGGCGATAATGTAGTTCGAGATCAATTCCCAGTAGGGGATCGAGTTTTTTTTTACTCCCATTTAAGTTTTAAAATATTTTATTGCAATTTAAACAATTTAAATATATGTTTAAATATTATATTAAATACACTTTATATATTTATATATATAATAAAAGTGTTTCAACAAGTTGTGCCGGCCTCTGACTTTGAAAATACCGGTTAATTTAGTAATAAGACTTTAGACATTAGAATGTCTTAAAGTTTCTGGAAGCGCATGATAAGTGTATGTAACATGTGTAAGAGAAATATTATGAATACTAAGTGACTTACTGATATTCTATTGTATTTCAACATTCTTTGTGTAGTTGAATATTTACATTTTACTTTAACGAACACCCAAAGAAAATACCAGTATATCATTAATATCATATAATTTTAATGTCATTAATGTGCATGGTCGTATTTATACCTCGAACCATCTTGCTTTCAATATGTCTTATGCATTCGCAAAATGTACACACGATATCAAAGGTTCATTCACAACACTCAGTCTCACAGCAAATCTTTTGAAAACACCTTGATTTTAGAAACTTGCGGAGCGGTAGCAAACTGTATAGCAAAGCCATAGGTCTGTGTTTACCCTTTTCATGACAGAATTTGTTTCCAGAATGGCATGGCATGTGCTATTCTCAGGGTAAAACATGACGTTTTCTCGCAGAAACCATTGCACAACGGGCTTGGGACAGGATTTGCTCTATGTCAAAGCTTTTGTATTTGTTTTTTTTTTTTAATTGTTAAGAAATTGATCCTTGCAGGGGGTGGGGGTGGTGGTGAGTTATGGGCAGAGGCTTAACCAAAAAGGGGGCATTCACTAATCACGGCTCTGGATAGGGGTTGTCCCCAAAGGACGTCCGCACAACAAACTTACCTTTTGCATCCCCCCCGCCCTTTCCGCCGACATTTTTTACTAATGTGTAATGCAAATGTAAAACTAAATCAATGATATTTAATTATTGTTAAAAGATTTTTAAAAATCACTGCAGTGTTTCGTATTTATCATCTTACTGCTGTTTTGTGTTGACACACGCTTGGTATCAATGACAATGCCTCGGACAACTTTAACTTCACGACTTCATGATCAAAATATGAGTATGTGATTCTCTTCCCGTAGTGTATTTGTGGCGTAATTATATCTTGGTACTTTCAAAATAGATTCACTGGCTTCCCATTCATTTTTACACCCCGTCCAGAGGGATCACATACAATGTTATATTTATAATGCCCCCCCCCCCCAAAAAAAAAAACAAAAAAACAAACAAAAAAAAATGGGTATGATCAAAATATGAGTATGTGATTCTTTTCCCGTAGTGTTTTTGTGGCGTAATTATTTCTTGGTACTTTCAAAATAGATTCCCTGGCTTCCCATTCATTTTTACCCCCCGTCCAGAGGGATCACATACAATGTTATATTTATAATGCCCCCCCCCCCCAAAAAAAAAAACAAAACAACAAACAACAACAACTGGGTTGGGGGGGGGCATGAGAGAATAATTTCAAATTAGCTACCCTTTTTATGCCTATTAAGATTCACAATCATATGATAAAACTTACTACAATTAATAAATATATTTGTATTTCAATATATTGGGGGAGGGGGGACAATGTGGTTAGCTTTAAAAATAAATCATGGTTAACATTACACCCCTAGCCCCCTCCCTTCCAAAAAATAATAAGAAATGCTTTACAAGTACTTTGCCACATAAGCGTGGAACTTACTCAATATCTTCCCAGGGTAATAAACGAATTTTAAATAAATAGTTTTCAGTTTTAACACGAGTATAACATTAAATCTGCAAGAACCGGTTAGGCGAAAAAGTTAAAGACTCGCAAAGACCATGGTTTTGCTACTTTAAATCGCTGCGGTGTACGCAGGCCACAGACCATGATTTAGCTAGGTGCACCGCCGTGGTGTACGTAGTGCCGGCCATTTATATATGTGTGTGAGTCCCCTGTGAGCCTAGCATAGCTAGCCTCATTCCAACTTATTATTGTAAGACCTATTACATATTTTTGTAATTATATTTTTTATAAATTTAAAAAAATAAATAAATAAAAATTTTAAAAAAGATATTCTCTTACCTTTGATATTGAAATATCCTATATTCACTCACAAATCACAATATTTCACATGAAAAATATCATATAATCCTCAGTATTCTTAAAGAAATAACACACTTTCTGCCACAATAATCCAAGAATTACTTAAGGTATTACTAAAGAACAATCATAAAAACTTATACTTACCTCAAGTAAATTACTAGAACTTAATTTATTTTTAATCAACTGCCAAAGTTGATTCTATCAATGCATGTTGATTTGTGAAACACCTTTACTAACTTAAAATAAATGACATTCTATTTTTTGGTCATATTCGGACATTCATATGATATGGGGCTAAAATGCATATATAGAAAATGGTAAAATAAAAAGTGTAATCGTCAGTTTTAACTAAATGAAACAAATAATCCCTTTATTATTTGTTTACACTTATAAATGTGAAACAATTCCACAGAAAATTTGAAATTAATATCTTAAGAATATTTTTATTATTATGATTTTTGGGAAATTAAAAAAAAATATTTAAACAAAATTAATTAATTGATTTCAAATAAGTGACGAGTCAGCATATTTAAACATTTTTTAAAGGGGAAATAATACATTTTTTTCCCTAAATTTTTGCGTCATATTAAAAAAAACTATCTTATGTTTTGTGGCTTTATTTAGAGTACTCTTATTTAACTATGTTCCCTGCAAATATTATATTTTTGTCTCATTTTATAATAAAGTTATAGGCGTTTAAAAAAAGGCAAAATGAGGGTCACAAAATGTGGAGGAAAATCCCATAGTAAAAAAAGTGGTTTTGAGGTCCCTACTAAAAAATTCATAACTTTTGAACCACTTGAGCTAGAAAGTTGATCTTGATGTTTTTGTAATCTATTCTCCAGGCTCTATAAAGCTATAGTATTTTTATATTTTTAAAAATGTTTTGAAATTTTAATCAAAGTGCCTAGCGAAACTATTGACTTTGGCCTGCGTACAACGCAGCGGTGTACCTAGCTAAATCATTGCCTGTGGCCTGCGTACACCAAAGTGATTTAAAGTAGCAAAACCATGGTCTTTGCGAGTTTTTAACTTTTTTGGCCTAACTGGTACTTGTACTTGTAGATTTAATGTTATACTAACATATACTTATACTTATACTCTTGTTAAAACTGAAAACTATTTATTTAAAAATCGTTTAGTCTTAGTTTGGGAGGAAGATATTGAGTAAGTTCCACGCTTATGTAGCAAACGGCAAAATACTTGTAGACCATTTCTTATTAAATTTTATTGGAAGGGAGTGGGCTGGAGGTGTAATGTTAAACCATGATTAATAGAGATAATAATGAATATTTCCTAAGCTAAGTATCTGCGTTTTCCGCCATTTAAAAGGGGGCGGGATCACTAATCCAAAATGGCCTTTGCATAATGAGGTCAATGTTGAGGAGAATTGTGAAAATGTTTCATGAGCTATCTCAATGAAATTCTGCTCACATGTACTTCAACAAATTATGCAGGCCTACTTTTAATATGAAAGACCTACTTTGAATATTTAGATCGAATTTTTTAATGCGAAGATGCCTTATATTGACATACGATTTTCCTCACTTAAAGTTGAGATAAAGAACAAATTAACTCAATGGGAATGTAGTTCAACATTTCTCCTAACGTTAATTCAATAACTACAGCAACAGCAGTTAATGGTATTGACCAGATGAGCTTGTGTAGATTGGTTATGTTAATGTATGCATTTATGTTGTAGTTAGTTGGACAAATTTAATACATTTCTTTTGTTTTAAATTATCATCTAAATGGTTTATCATAATAACTTCAGTACTAGTTTATAATTTTTTTTGTCTTTCAGTTCCAATACAAGCTAAGAAGCAGTCAGAAAGATGATGCTGACCTGATTGTTGGATCTCAGGCAAAGACCATGATGCAAAACAAAGAAAAGTACAGCCCCAGAAACAAGGGGGTTGTTGAGTTCTAGTTCTATGCTTCTGTTGGAAAATATTTTGAGATGTTGCTCGACTACCTTCTAAAAAAAACTTCCCTAACGGATCCTGTACTTCAGAATGCTTCTGTAGTTGATCCAAAAAGGAGAATAGAGGTTAAACAACACCAGCTAGAATACTTCCTTACCAGATTCCCCATTCTGATCCCCAGAGGGACTGATGTTGACACCATCTATGAAGAGTTTGATAGGCAGAGGAACATTGAGGATTGTATTCAGGATGGGGTAAGAGTTGACAGGATTTGGCAAACAATTTGCCAAAAGCACCCAGCCCTTAAGAATCTTGCACATGTAGTGAAAGGGATCCTCACCATACCTCACTCCAGTGCTGCGTGCAAGAGAGTATTCTCTATGGTCCTGAATTCATGCACAGACCAGGGAACAACAATGGTCCAAAAACAACAGAGGCCTTGTTAGTCCTCAAGAGAAAATCAGGAAGCTGCTTGGACTTGGATGAAACTTTCAGTGCAAAAGAACTCCAGCAGCTTAAAAGTTCAGCAAGCGTCATCAATACACAAGGTATTTAAATATTTATAAAATGTGTACTCGGTTAAAGAATGTGCCCCTTTTATTGCTACCAAGTGTACTAATTTATTCAGTTTAGTACTATTCTGAGACGTATTGTACTATTTTGAGATGGAATTGTACTATTTTTTGAGTTCCTGGGGAAACAAGTCTGGTGCATGAGTATAATATAAGCTGTGAATTAAATGATAATATAATTTGTTACTTTATTTTGGGGGGTGTGGTCGTGACAAAGATTTTATAAGGCTAAAGCATCTAAACCTAGATGAGCCACACAGTGGGATCTGACTATGATAAAAACATCATGTTTGTGGCTCTTTAGGGTTAACAACACATGGTCAAGGGCTTACCAATCAATAATCATGACATTAAATTACAATTTATTTACAACTAGAAGGATGTTATAAACTATAATTATCATAAGGTAGATATTTTAAAAATAATACAATTTTGTTAACATTCACAATTTTTAGTTTTATAGTTAATGAAAATTCACAATATTTATTTTTAATCTCAAGTGTAAAAATGTATGAGTTTGTTTGTATGACAATGTCAGAATTAATTTGTGATACAGATTAGAGAAGAGAACACATTCTTCAATGAGTGACGCTCAAAGTGAAGGAGTTTACCATCAGGGTCCCATTTGGATAGCTCTGCTTAGGACCATAAAAGTTAAAGATGATCTTTTACCATTGCACCTTTTTTTGCTACATTTCAACACTATAAGATAAGATATCCAAGTAATGTGTTTTGAATACATTGTATCTATTCATTTTTAGCACATATCCAGCAAATATTCTTTCTAAGACAAAATTTTTAAACCAGAGCAATTTAAACACATCAAATGTATGTCTCAAGTGAGATAATCAGCCATCATATACCACAGAACTTCACTCCCTTAGTGACAATATTAACTTTAATTAAGAGTGATTGTTTGATTTTGTTAAAGCCAGAGGAGCACTCTGTTAAATTCTCACAGACTGGGGAACAAAGAAGTGCATAACTTTCAGTGTTAACTTTGAGGGAAAGAATTCACCCTGATTGAGCTCATCTTAAGTACCGCTATCTGTCGTGTCATGTTTACTTAATGAACTTGAATAATAAGTATATACTACAAGTGTGATTAGAATATTAAATATAGATTGGAAGTATAGTTAGAATATTAAATTTAGACAAGAAATATGGTTAAAATATTAAGTTTAGATTAGAAGTGTAAATTATGTTTAAATAAAATTGTATTCCTCCAGATGAGTCTCCTCTCAAATTTGGTTGGTTGAATGTATTAATGAAAGCCATAGAGATGACCAAACTGAAATTTAAAAATTTCACATGAAGATGTCAGAACTAGACATTGAAAACTTCACATGCAGATGACCAAGATGGACATTAAAAACTTCACATGAAGATGTGAGAACTGGACTTGGAAAACATCACATGCAGATGACCAAGCTGGCAATTGAAAACTTCATATGAAGATGTCAAAACTGGACGTAAAACTTTACCATGACAAGGATGACTTATTGAAGTAGGTTTTTTAAAAATGTTGCCTTCAATCGAACAAAAAAACAACAAAACTACAACTATAATAAAAAGTTTAAAAGTATTTTAAAGATTAATTCATATGAACACTATGATTATTGGTATTATTACATACATGAAGACATTACCTACAGAAATACAGAGGATACCATCTTACTATTACAGTAAAACTTCAGTTTTACGACCTTTAAATTGCCATTAAAACGAGGGCGTTAATTGGAGGGGTCTTAAAAATGAGGTAGGACATTTTTGAAAAACGACATTTAGAAAATTAAGTAAACAAGTAAAAAAATACACATACCATTAAGTATAGGCACAATCTTACGTTCAGAGATATAGATTAAACTCTGTCTCACAACCAATATAAACTCATATTGTCTCTAAACTCTGTCTCACAACCAATATAAACTCATATTGTCTCTAAACTCTGTCTCACAACCAATATAAACTCATTGTCTCACAACCAATATAAACTCATTGTCTCACAACCAATATAAACTCATATTGTCTCACAACCTATACAGTCATTATCTTCCTATTCCTCATTAATTCTAATGCTGGTTTGGTGGTTGTTTAAAAATGTGTGTAAGTGCTGAGTGCATGCTTAGAGTTATAACTATTTATGTATAAGATAGGCGCATTAATATTGTTGTAATTATTTTTATTCAATCATTGAATAGTTTTTTTTTTATTGAAAGAAAGCTGTTATTTCTGTTTGTTTGCATGATCCCCCCACCCGTGCATGTTCTTTTAGTATGTCTCTTTGAACACCAGACGTGGTGTCGGCAAGGTCTGAAAGGTTCTGCTCAGGCCATAACTGGCCATCTCCTTGGAGTATTTCAAAAGAAAAATTTACGGTGCAAGAGTTATTTCCCCTTCACTACTTCCTAACTGCTTTAGTGTATCGTCTGCTGTTAAAAGTCGTAAACAAAACTATTTTCTTCAAGCGTACAAATATAGCATTGCTTTGGAATCTGACTTTTTCAGGTGCTAGGTCGTGAAATTGAATTATTTGAAGGTCACAAGTCGCGTTTTAGAGGGAGTCGTTTAAGAGAGGTTGTTTATATATTACAAAGCATCAGTGAATTTTTTTTCGGTCGTATGTTGGAAGAAGTCGTTTTAGAGAGGGTTGCAAAAAGAAGGTTTTACTGTATTTAAAAGACTTTACGATCACCTAAACAGCCCTAAAAAATATGCTAGGGTGCTTTTCTGTGACTTCTCATCAGTATTTAACACTATCCAACCACATCTTATGATTTAAAAGATTTATTCATTATGTTTAAATTCAAATTTTCAAGCAAGGATACTGAACTTTTTAACAAATTGCCCACAATATTTCGAGCTGAATGACCAAATATCATCAACTAGAGAAATATGTACCAGGGTACCACGAGGTTGCGTTCTCTCCCCTGTCCTGTATACAATATATACCAATAATACCCAGAGACCAAGCAACAATATTCCAATAATTAAATTTGCTGATGATAATATCATTGCTTAATATCTGAAGGGGAAAGCATATACCACAACTTACTCGCTTTATCAGTTGGTGCAATGAAAATTTTCTTCAGCTAAGTGTCTCAAAACTGAAAGAAATGGTTGTCGATTTCCAAAGGGGGAATCACCCAATTACAGATCTCACAATAAATAATCACAGTATAGAGGAAGTAAAGACATAAAAGTATCTAGGTATCACCATTAATAATAAGCTGACAGGGCATGACTTGGACCCAAACAAAAACAGCAGAAAACCTATTAAACACATGGGAGAGAACATTTCTCCGCGGAAATATATGACAAAAGATGAATATGGACGGAGAATACGTACCAACCAGAAATTGTACAGTCTATATCAGGATCCCACGCTATTAGCAGAAATAAAAAGGGCAGGCTACGCTGGGCAGGATACTTAAAGAGAATGTCAAAAGACAGAAGAGTGAAGCGGGTACATCACCAAACCCCAGAGGAAAATGGCTCAAAGGCAGACCTAGGCTTAGATGGGTGGATGATGTGGAAAAAGATCTACAGCAGCTGGGAATCCAAGCATGGAAAAGAAAAGCATTAGTTAGGTCTGAGTGGAAGGAAGTAGTGAGGCAGGCCAAAGCCCTACATGGGCCATAGCGCCACAAGGATGGATGGATGACATGGCATGAACACAGCCAAATTTTTTATTAAAAAATCAACCAAAGACTTTTCTTTCTTTAAAAAAATGTACTATTTCGGTGTAAACAAACACGTTATTAACTTATTATACAATGCAACAATTGGAAGCCTTCTAAACTTCCGTCCCATTACACTGAAGGTCTATCAGCTCCATCTACAAATTTGCAGGTGCAGTTTCCATATCTATGACAAATGGGTTAGAAACAGCTTGAAATGACTTTTCTGTGCTTCAAAGTCACTAAAGTGCCGTGCGAACTCCGCGCAAAGTAAGTTTTTCAGCAAAGTGTGCATTGGGAAACACTATATCTTGACTTGATTCAACATTGCATGGCAACAAGAAAAGTGAGACAAGTTGCATGTGTGTCTCCCATAATCACAGTTTAACTTGAAATGCCTTCACTGCATCATGCATATCAGTGATCGAGTGGTCCCGTCCCTGGAGCTGCAGGTTCAAGTCGCTGAGATGAGTGGTTATGTCAGACAGAAACGCCAACTCACATTTCCACTTTTTATTTTTAACCCGAAAAACTGTGGAGTCTTTCCCAATGCTGCCCATGAATTGAGAGATTTCAGAAGGTTTCCATCGCTTCAATAAAAGTTGGTGAATCTGAGATCCCGTTGTCCTCCACTGTCAGAGACCTTGGCTTTTTTATTGACAGTAAACTTAGCATGATTCCCCATATCAGCTCTGTCGTCAGGGCATGCTTCTGTCATCTGCACAACCTGGGTCAGCTGCGTCCTCAACTCAATAAGAGAACATCCAATGCCGTGGCAGTAACTCTCATCCAGTCAATATTAGATTACTGTAACAGTTGTTTGTGGGGTTTACCTCAAAACCAAATTCAGAGACTCCAAAAGTTACAGAATACTGCAGCACATATTGTATCTCGAATAAAGAAATCTGACCACATCACACCAGTTCTTAGAGATCTCCATTGGCTTCCTGTAAGTGAACGCATTGACTACAAAATTCTGTCCACAGCGTACAGCTGTATAGATGGCTCAGCACCGGAATACCTTAAAGAATTGATTTCTAAACACGTATCCTTAAAGAACCTACGGTCTTCAATACAGTCCTTACTGAGAGTTCCCAGTGTGGATGGACACAGAAAAAAGTCTTACGGAGTGCGCTCTTTTGAAGCGATAGCACCAAAATTATGGAACAGTTTGCTCCAATCCTTGAGGGACATTGACAATGATAAAAAATCTTTTAAGAAACATTTAAAGACTTTTTTGTTTAAATAGCTTTAAGAACATCAGAGCGCTGTGAGCATGCTATAGTGGCATGGATACAAGCGCTATATAAATATTCAAATTCAATCAGCTGGAAAAATCTACTAAGAACTTTTATCAGACTTAGCCACCGCAACTCTGTATGATAAGGCATGTCGCCAAACTCGTGAGTCTATTTCCAGCAAAAAAATATTGAAATTACCTGTGATTTAAACTTTTGGCTCTGATAAAGTTGACGGTTTGTGTAACAGTGCTCATTACACCTTCCATGTTGAGGACTTACCACACAGCGAGACTTGGTGTATGATGCAGATGAAGATAGCGAGCTGTGCAGTGTCAGTCATGTCATTACTTCCATTGACAGTAAGTGAGAGTGCAACAAAGTCTTTGTCTTTTTCTATCAGCTGTGTTTTCACATCAGTGGCCATCTCACAAGCCTGATCAGCTGTGGCCATCACATCAGTGGCCATGTCACAAGCCTGATCAGCTGTGGCCATCACATCAGTGGCCATCTCACAAGCCCGATCAGCTGTGGCCATCACATCAGTGGCCATCTCACAAGCCTGATCAGCTGTGGCCATCACATCAGTGGCCATGTCACAAGCCTGATCAGCAACCGTATTTCTGTGCTAAGGCTTACATTTGAAAAATATGCTTTTTGTCTGAACACAAGACGTCACACACTTTCATCATGCAGCACTTCATAAGCTCTCCTTCTGTAAATGGTTTGCCTGATTTTGCAAGCTCCTTCGCCACAATAAAACTTGCTTTCACAGCAGCTTCAGTATGTGATTTTGCTTTGGTGAAAAACATTCCTCTTCAATTCTTCTACCTTCTGTTGCTTCTACTCTGCATTCAGGCTTTTTAACTCTTTCGATGCGGAACAACGCACACCGCGTTCATCTGCCGTTCTCTAAAGCACAGACCAACGCGCTGTGCATTGTTTCAATTTCATGTTTGTTTCTTTGCTATTTCTCGGTTAAACTTTTTAAGCGCTATTTTTAAATAAGACTTTTACAAAGAAGAGTGGTATTTTATTTTTAATAAGCCAAACCAAGGTTTATTTGTTGTCATTTGGAGCACTTTTTTTTTTCTACTGTTGCTATTGCTTCTCTAGGCCCTAGTAGGTGAGTAAGTTTCCTAGACGACTAACGGCTCAAAAAGCTTTGGAATTGTTTTATACTATTTCTTTTGATAGCGAAGATTCCGATAGTAGTAGTTTTAGAGGATTTTAGTTATAGAAATGAAGATGAGGTAAGCATACATCAAAGGGTTTGGGGAAAAATTGTTATTTTCTGTATCCAAAATGAGCAACTCAATGTTGCTAGCCTACTGTAACAACGAACATCCACTTACTACACAACTTTTATTGTCGCTTATTTGAATAGAAAAAGCGAGAACACTCTCAGGTAGCCTATTGTTGGACAAGGCAGATTATTAGGGAATATGATTTGCACTTTATGTCGCAGGGCCATGAAAAAATATTTGATCCTAAAATTCTCTCTCATGCCCGATATAATTGTACGTCCATATAATTGTACGTCGGTCAAGATATCTCAGGCCTGATATAATTGTATGCTGGGCCCGATGTGGCCCACTGGCCTTAAGTTTGACACGTATGATATAGGAGTACCTTTTTTCTTTAAATTTACTAATGCTTCTTTTGTTATAATGTTTTTTTTTCAGATGCATAACTTTGATGTAGACATTGCAGTCTTTGTTACATGTAACAATAACCAACAATAACCAACACATATTTTCATCTTCAATGAGTCTTGCAGCTAAAGTGAAGTAGATGAAGTACCTGAAACAGTTGAAGTAAATGAATAAAAATACTATTGTAAAGGGACAGTAAATAATATTATTTTAATATTTTGTTTTTTCACTTCCAGGTTAATGCATTCTACACAAGTGACTTGAGGGTGAAATCCAAGACATTTAAGTAAATCTATATGATAGATTCTTGGTTGACAGCTGATTGTCCACCATATCTTGGCTGGCAGCTGAATATACACCATATCTTGCCTGGAAGCTGAATATACACCATATCTTGTCTGGCAGCTGAACATACACCATATCTTGCCCGGCAGCTGAATATACACCATATCTTGGCTGACACCTAAATGTACATTATACCTTGGCTGACACCTGAATGTACACCACACCATCTTGGCTGACACCTGAATGTACACCAGACCATCTTGGCTGACAGCTGAATGTACACCACACATCTTGGCTGAATGTACACCACACCATCTTGGCTGACACCTGAATGTACACCAGACCATCTTGGCTGACAGCTGAATGTACACCACACTATCTTGGCTGACACCTGAATGTACACCACACCATCTTGGCTGACATCTGAATTACACCACACCATTTTGGATGACACCAGAATGTACACCACACCATCTTGGATTGCACCTGAATGTACACCACACCATCTTGGCTGACACCGTACGGAATGTACACCACACCATCTTGGCTGACATCTGAATGTACACTACACCATCTTGGCTGAAACCTGAATGTACACCACACCATCTTGACTCTCATCTGAGTGTACAACACACCATCTTGGCTGACACCTGAATGTCTCAACCCAAGTAAACAAATTTACCAAATTATTAATAAAATAAATTTCTACTAACACACAACTAAAATTTTTAGACTTTTCAATCAACCTGTTCATTGTTTCAATCACTCAAACTTTAACCTTAATCGTTTTAAACCTATACTATTTTTCATTTGTAATTCAAATAAATGTAACCTTGTTGCTGTATGAATGTGCTGCTCCACAAAAACTAATAATAGAGACTTTTTAATTACCCTAACCTGTCTTGGCATGAGGACTGAATGATAAAATGTATTACCTTTGACCAGTTGGTTTAAATAGACTGATGAGCTGAATGAATTACCCTAATGCTCAGTTCAGACCATCAAATTTTTGTTCATACATTTGATGCAATTTTTGTATGAAGCCTTGTCATAACTTTAAAATAACTATTTGATCATATTTTGATGGCGTGCACATTTTTTAATATCTGTATGATTATGCACCCTCCATATAACATGAACAAACACTAAGAAGAATTTCTTCAATCTAGGTCACTAGGTCGTGTTTACATTGACTAAGCTAAGTTATCAAAACAACAGCAGCCTCCAAATAATAATTATGTACTTATTTAGAAAAAGATGTAATAGAAACATTAGACAATAAATGGGTGAAGGGTGTGATGAAATTGAAAGGTATTTATAAATTAAATAGGCCTATTATTTGTACAGCATATATACTATAACCCTGTAACTGTAACAATAATGACTACTTTGTACTTCCAATTGGATCAATGAGAAATTTTATCAGCTTGAGCTCCAGGCAAAGAAAATATTGCTCCTGAGCTCCGTAACCCTGATTACAAATAACAATTAGAAATTTAATTGTCCTACCCCCACCCCTCTTTTTTGTTTTTAGTGCTATCATAGCAAATTGGATGCCCCCTTAATTAAATTAAAGAGTTCAACTTTTTATTTTATTAAGCTTACTATAGGCGCAGTATAGGTTAGGCATTATATTGTTGTTCTGTGGCGACCCCTTAGGTCCATTTTTTAATAATTTCCACAGAAAACGTAAAATCTTATTATATTATTGTTTGAGTCATGTTATAGACATTTTTTTTTTTGTGTAGAATGTAGAGAAATGAAAAACTTGACTTAAGATATAATAAATATTTAAATAAGGACCATTCAAATGAGATAGAATCATAGTAAAAAGCTTACATTTCTCAAAAATACTGTTATATTGTACAAGTATAGTAAAGCTCTCCTTAACATTCATAAATAAAAGTTCATTAATAAAAAAAATAATCAATATAATTTTTAAATTAATTTAATGGGCATTGACAAGTTATGAGATACTGGTAGTTAAAAAGAGAATTAGCAGTACTGCTCTTCTTGGTCTGATCAACTGCCAGTGGAAAAAAGCCATTAACTATTTCTTTCCATTTCTTCCATTCTCTAGATATCTTCTTCAGCTCTTGACAATTTTTATAATTGGGTATATTTTTGTTGACATCCCTTTACCAAGTTTAGGGAAACATTCCTGATTTTTATATTAAAATGAACAGAACACTCATTTGTAGTACGCTGCATTAGATTTAAAAAATTATATTGAGTACAATTATGTACACTTTTATATACTGGTACTCTAATTTAAACTATAAAAGATAATATTTTAAGGAGTTGTTATCTCCTTTTAAAATAATTTCAAGATAAAAATACCTGATTTAAAACATACAAATAAAAATACAAGTCCAATCACAAATACAAGTTCAATCACAGATTTCACAAGAACTCAGAAACAAAATTGTATAAATTTTATTATAAGATAAGCGGTGGTAAATAAAGTTATCAATAAGCACTACCATTGATTGCAGTATTTGTATACCTGGTATTTGAAAATAGGATGTCACTTTTTGACAATGAAGATCTTGTCGTTTCATTGTCTCTCAAGTTAGGGGATTGTAAATGTGTCTCTATTGTTTAATAATTTCTGAAAAAAAATATACATTTTATTTATTACTCATAAAAATATATAAAATACACACATTATAAATTTATGATCACACTCATTTTAAAGTATAAACATTTATTTTTCCCAGTTATTATATGTAACGTTTATAACACAAATCACTAGAGACACATCATTAGACAGAGGACTAGCAAACTAGTCACTAGCAAAACTTCACTAGGCAAAGGACTAACAAACAAATCATTAGCGACACATAACTAGACAAGTGACTAACAAACTAATCACTAATTACACAAGACTAGTCAATTGACTATTTATTAAAGGACTAACAAACAAATCATTAGCGACACATAACTAGACAAGTGACTAACAAACTAATCACTAATTACACAAGACTAGTCAATTGACTATTTATTAAATAACTAGTGACACATCACTGTAAAAGTTACTAACAAACAAATACTAGACAAGTGACTAAGACTGGAAAGCTTAACAATAAAATCTTATGTATTACAACTCTAATAAAGAATGTTCTAAGAACTATAACAATAGTTTTTAGTGAATGGACAAGAAGTGGCTTTTACTGAATGAATGATTTAACAAAAGCGCATCAGTCGTAAATTTGAATTTTTTGTTGATTATGATAAGAACCATGAAGATTTTCACCTATGACAAGTAATTAGGTGTAACGAATTTAAAAAATAAAAGTAGGGTGGGATAATGGATGTCCCATTAAGGCCTTAAAAAAGTTTGTTACATATGACTATTTAAAACAATTTCCAAAGAGCAAATAAAAAATATCATGAAATTTTTTACAACAAAAACAGTTTGTAGCAATTAAAAGTTTATGTTCACAATGTGCTTTTGATTCACCAACATGATCCATAAGGGAAAAAGAAATCAAAGTGTTGGGGGGATAAAGAACCAAGTGGAGCATGATATAATAAGTATAACTCTAGAATTATCAATTTTATCATTATCAGAATGTTTAAATGAAACATGATAAATTTGAACTTACTATGAGGGCTCTATTGAATGATAGCCTGCAAGGCAAGGTTGAGAACGCAATATTTTCCCAAATCAAAGGCTAGTAATTGTTATTAATGCTAACAATTATAAAGTAACTGACCATACTAGTAAGGTATAAACTAACTTGAAATTTTAAAAATAATTTAACAATTATAAGGTATAAATATCTGTTACTGGTACAAAAATATCATATCAGTTTATAAATGTACCGTAAAAAAAATAAAAGCTATTTTTAATATTTTCTTGATAAATTATTTACACAAAAATAAAGCATGCTTTAAAATCCAATTTACAAAAAAAATTTAAAAAATTGAAGTTATAATTATAATAATAATGTACAGGATATCCCAGAAGACTTCTCTTTATACATATAAAAGTCATATACTTCTAATAAAATGCAGATTAAAAAGTATTTTAAAAAATGTAAAATTATTTACAGAAAAGTAACACGCCCACAAATAAAATTAAATTTAGCATAAAAGAATTGAATGTTAATTTACTGAATACTAGTAAAATAAATGTCTGAAATAAAGATGTTTCTTCTCCCTCGATTTTACAAAATTACGGTCAAAGGGAAGCAACCATTAAAATAAACATATTTTTTAAGACGTCAGCGATAACTTCCCATTTAATTATAATTTTATTTATACGATTCAAGAAAGTTAACTCTTGTCACCTTGGTGAAAGATCGTATTAACTTGGTTATGGTTCCTAATTCTGTTATGAAAGTATGGGAACTAACTGCTGTCACCTTGATGAACAGAATAATTTTTGAGTGGCCTCTAATTGATTTTTCTTTTATGCTAAAAGTTTAAATTAAAATCAACATTATTTTATTCGCTTTCCTTGGGATAAAGAACTCTTTTGTTCTGGCTCTGGTAGTTTTTCTTTGCTGCATCCATGCACTGGCATCTTTGCAACGGTTGGGGGTATGATGTTGCTATTCTAACAGCTCCTAGCTGATGCTGTGGTTTGAATTACTTTTCCTAAATTATAGATAAAGAATAAAGAAGGATAACTTTGTCAGTAATTTTCAAGATACAAAACAAACATTAGTTTTGTTCTGTACTAGTCCTAGTACTATGTTAAATTTGTGAGGAAGGGGGTACTGTTTGAAGTCAAATTATGTTATTATAGTATTTATAGGGATAGGTGAAAGTTAATTAGGATTAATTAAATTAAAATCAAGCTATTTAATTTAGTTTTCTACAGAATTTTATGTAAAAATAATACTATTCCTAAATCCTTCCCACAGCAATTGGGTGTTTTCAACTGGGTGTAAAACACCAGGAGACAGACTGTGATTGCCATATCTTGAGTCTCCTTTTAATAACCCTTCTCATACTCGCTGTAATCCACAAGGTAGTTGGAATGAACATCTTGGACTTGGTGGATGCAACTGTATAAAGTTAGTAAGTTTAAAGTATAAAGCATGAGAAAGTGACTAATTTTGGAAGGAGGGGAGGGGGGGTTGTAATATTTTTTTCTACAGTCCCAAGCATAATTTAGTAAAAGGAAAATACATCTAAACTGGCTTATGAACATTTAGATCTCATCATTTATTTTCCATTTGTCTCCTTTTATTTTCTCACCTTGTCTGTTGGTGCAGTCAACTATTGTTTGTGTCATGTTATCATTAATATACAGAAAAATTGCTTCAGTGGGAGAAAATACGCGATCTATGAAGGGAGTTCGGCTTCAAGTCAATTAAATCATGCCACATATTAAAAAAGAAAAATAACATAAAGTTTTCAGAGAGCCATTTACTGTGATATAAGACTATGGGGGTAACCCATCCAGTTGCCAGGAATTACCAGAAACACTTTTTCCCATTATTATATGTGTACGGGTGTGCTATACCCAGTCACTAGGGACAGGGTACACTATATGTTATTTGGGAAAGTGTTAAATGATAATTCACCATTTTAGTTTATCTTAAACTACAAATGCAATTTTTGTTTAGTTTGATTTGCATTAGAAAATTTTGAGAAGAAATAATACCAATTACCAAACCACTGATAATAGTAATTATTAAATTATCACAAGCAACTAGTACAAGACAAAAATTAGTAGACTCAAAATATGGAGGAAGAAGACTAACTATTTGTAGTACTAACTACTAATTAAATTTGTTTAAAGCAGTTATTTACTGATGATGTAGTCTCACTTATTGACATTAAGTTCATTGTAGTTATTAGGAAATAACATTAAATTTAAATGATTAATTACTTGATACATTGCCACTCAAAAAAGCTGGTCTGCATGACTGGATTGAATAGATTCTTGACTTAATACTAAAGTGATAACAACAATTACTGTTGAAAAATAGTAGGCCTAGAGATCAGAATCTTAATTTTATGAGAATATTAAATTAAATTTCAAGGGCAGTTGAAAGGATTTTCTTTTGACAGTCTTACTAACATATAAAATTTGTAACCCTAATGTCACCTAAAAATTAAAAATTTATAGACAATTGTAAATAATAATACATAAATCATTAAAAATATATCATAAATTGCTAAAGTTTTTAAATCAAACATCATAAATATTCAGGCCATACACAAATAGGGGAATAAGTGGGAAATATTGCTTTAAGTACCGGTACATTGAGAGGTACAATAATCATGAGAAATATTCTTTTTGGGTGCGTGGAGAGGTACAGTAGTCATGGGAAAACTTATTCGTGGAAGAAACATTAAGCATTTTTGGTGATGGAGAAATGATATAGGACTAGCTTTATACCTTGCCATCTCAAATATATCTGACTTGATTTACATAAGATAAACAAAACTTAGGACTTATATAATTATAATTCATAAAAATATATGGAAATATAGGTTAAAATGCCTTCTTCATTAACATCAGAATGTAAATATTTAATCTAAGGAGATGAGCTAAACCAAGTATG
>CAXITT010001651.1:39475-51826 GCA_964033795.1 Lymnaea stagnalis
ATCCATGACTGGGTACCACTGAGATACTACATCCATGATTTGGTACAGCTGAGATTCATCTGATTGTGTAACACTGAGATACTGCATCCATGATTGGGTTCCGTACAACTGAGATACATCCATGATTGTGTAACACAGATAATACATCCATGTTGGTTACAACAGAGATACATCCATGTTTGGATACAACTAAGATAATCTATGATTGGGTACAACTGAGATACATACATGATTGGATACAACTGAGATACATCCATGATTGGGTACAAATGAGATACATCCATTATTGGGTACCACAAAGATTTCTTTCCTCTAACACTAACAGAGACACTCCTGAATAGGTAAGTCTTTATCTTTTATTAAGTTAAGACTCCTTGACTTCCAAAATTTCAACATTGGACGACAGATAGTGTTTCCTTCCTGAACATTTGACCACCAGCGGTGCCAATAACATGAACATTTGACCACCAGCAGTGCCAACAACTTGAACTATTATTTTTATTGTTGATAGTTATTGTATGGATGGTTTTACTTAACTGAATAAAGTGCCAAACCCTTCAAGATGTTAAATAAATGTGTGTATGAACTTGTGAACCAATATCTAAATTTTTTCATGATTTTTTAAAGATTTTATTGAAAATTATAATTGTTTTCTTAAATGTTATAATTTGAATCTCACTTTTCATGTATTTGAAATTTGATTTTGTAGCTGACCTGTTTACTATGTACGATTGTGAGGTGTAAACATTATATAGACTGTATGTTTATTTTTTTTTACTATAAATATAAGGTATTTAACAATTTTGTGATGATAAGTGTGCGATTTTAAGAGTTTGAGGGTAAACAGGTCTGTTGTAGGCATAAGACTTTGTAGATCTATGTTGTCTAGTATTAGTAAAGGATGTATACAGTGTTGGTCATCAAATGTACCCGGTGTTAGATGGTGTAGTTTTAAAGGTACATTCCCACTGCAGATTTGTTACATGGATTCTCAACTTTCTGTGACTACAAGCTGGCAAGTTTCTGCTGGCAAGTTACATAAATAGTCCCATCATATTTTGTTCAGTGCTCAACAAATCTTGTTTAAAAGGCAAGAATCCTAGTGACTATTTGGTAGTGTGAACGTACTTTAAGACTTTGAACATATACCATTGTAAATATGTTGTCTAGAATCAGTTAAGGATGTGTGATATTGCTGGTCATCAAATGATGAGACTCCAATTGTGCACAAATACGGTTTAATTATTTGGCGACAAGCAATAAAATAATAACAGGGGCAATGCAGAATTATGATTTCAAAGTCCCCCATGTGATAAACATACAAATGTCTTTTGTACAAAAACTAAACACCATCTATGTGAATTCATTGTAAATATTTTTTTTGCGAGATCTTAAGATGATGGTGGTTTTAGACAAATAGCAAATGTTAATAAATAATGGATTGATTTGTATTTTACAGGAAAAGTATGAAATCCAGGCATTCTATAGATTGACCGTTGAGATGTCCAGCAGTATTGTCTATAGCTTTAGTGCCTGGACTTTTCATAAACAAGTAAACATTTAAATTAAAGTAGATCTTATAGAATGCCTGGATTTCACACTTTGCCTGTAACATGTGTAATTGGAGGGCTTGGTGGAATAAGGTGCCTAGATTTTTTAGGTAGCTTGGATTTCACCAAGTCCTTAACATGTTTCTTTTGTAAAGATACCTCACTGTATATCACCAGGAGTATTCATGTTTTCATCTCTTAGGAGATAGTCTCGCGGGGAGAATTTTTGTTTTTCTCCCCTTAAAATAAAGAGCATTCATGTTTTCATTTTCTTTTTTTTCAATTAAATAACTATTAAAAACTTCCAAATGTTTTTCTTTCTTTTATTTTAAACATCATCTTTTTCTCTCACATACAATTAGTTAATCACCATCTATTTATTGAAGCAATGTACATATCTTCTTTTTCTCTCACATACAATTAGTTAAGCACCATCTATTTATTGAAGCAATGTACTATCTTCTCTTTGCCTCACATTCATATACAATAATAAGCACCATCTATTTATTAAAGCAATGTGAGATATTGACTTTTCTTCATACTCCTTGAATTGTTTGGCGCCAACTGAAGAGTCTTCCCTCAAGTTTTTGTCTTCAATTCTTGAACGCCATCTGAAAATAAAAGAAATATTTATCAACTAAGATTTGTTATCGGTAAAATAACCTCTCCTTATCTTTCCCAAATGGATAAATCATTCATTGCTACCATGCTAAAAGAACGAATTGGTTTAAATCTATGATAGGCATTTTCAATTATTTTACGTAAATCGAGTCAATTATAATATACAAATAAATTCAAGCATATGTTTAATCACATTTATCATTACATCTCTTTTGTTTCGTCAAATACAGAAAAATTAAAATATTTTGATTGAGCTCTAGTTACATAATTTAGAATAATTAAATGAGAACTTCTTTTAAATTTCCTTCAGTGACTTTACTGATAATATCCCTCACCAATGACAGTTTATAAGTTCAACTGAACTTCACTTCCTTGGTCACCAACTTGTAATATGCTAAACTCATTTCTAATACTACTTATAAAGTCTGATATATATCTACAATCACAGGATCACCAATGATCCCTTTGCATAAATAAAGATGGTAATTCAAACAGATAATTTTATCAGTCATGCACAACTTTTTAACTCGTAAAATAACTAAAGATAGAATATAAATACATTTGGATTACTTCATTAACATGAGCAGTGGTAATATCAGGTCAACTTCGGCTTTCTTGTGAACTTTTCTCTCCCCTGAGTTTAATAGGTTTACAGTCGGTTTTTTTAGGGTCCATGTTTCGCTTGCTTATATCTTTTTACTTTTGAAAATTTTCTGACTACAGAAGTATGCCCTATTTCCTGCCCATATTCTTTCTTTTATTTCTGTTAGTAATTCATTTCTTTCATTTAATAAGGATCCTAGGTATTTTAATGAGTTTATGACTTCCAAACCCTGCTTATAGTGATTTTATGCTCGAAGCATTATCATCGCGAGGGTGAACTTGGATGCTTTAATTTTATTTGAGTTAATTTTTCAAACTAGAAATTTGATAGCTAATCCATTTTATAAAGTCTTCAAATTCAATAAAGGCTTTTGATATATCTTTCCTACTTTTCCCTTACAGTGCTGACAAAGTCATGAGCATATGCAAGATACTGAAGGGGTTGATTGTAGAGAGCGGGTCTTGGGTTTTCCTCAGATGTCAATATGTATCACACTCATTCATTTCATAGTTAAAGTTCACATACCTTATTGTCCAAAGTTGTCATTTAATGGATTGATTTCTGTGAGATGGAAGATCATTGGAACATGTCCTGTTGAGGTGTGGTTTCTTTTGACCATTCACTCCTGTTGAAGAATGATTACAGCTCATGAAGAAGGAATGCTTAATAAATTTAGCATTTAACACACTAGCACNCTCATTCATTTCATAGTTAAAGTTCACATACCTTATTGTCCAAAGTTGTCATTTAATGGATTGATTTCTGTGAGATGGAAGATCATTGGAACATGTCCTGTTGAGGTGTGGTTTCTTTTGACCATTCACTCCTGTTGAAGAATGATTACAGCTCATGAAGAAGGAATGCTTAATAAATTTAGCATTTAACACACTAGCACAATGGTTCTCAAACTTATTCAAATAAAGTTAAACTTTTCTTTTAACCAGGAGGGTTGTTAGTTTTGACCAATGATTATCATTATTGTTGAGATATTGTACAACCCCCACCACTTAAGCAGTTCTTCACAACCATTTTTGCCCCACTCCCCATCTTAACACACAAAAATGTTTCATATCACCACCTCCATATAGAAAAAGCATTAAAAAAGTATCGGGTATTTCAAATTTGAGGCATGCTAAGGTCTTAGTAAAGAGTAGTGTCCCATCTAACATTAATTACATGCCCCCCCCCTCCCCAAACACATTTCCAAACCCTTATCATAATAATAGTAAATAAGGTTTGTTTACATTTTTCATTTCTACTCAACTCATACTGTGATATCTACTTTTTAGCCCTATTATTAGCTTTCTTCACGTTCCAGTACCGGTAGTATAAAATTCGTAAATGGTTATGAAAAATATAATGCATTATTTATTTGTTTTAACTTAACCCACGAACTGTAGTCGGCCATAAAAACACGGTCTGATAGCAACTTCCAATCCAATATTTAACCGGAATTATAGCCACTTCCTTTTATTAATAATTAAATCATCTTCCGGCTCAAGCTGTTTCGTGGTAACATGAAAATAAAGACTTTTTAATCAGAGTTTTATATCGCTATTTTTTTTAAAGCTAAAATGGATGACGCTATGGCTGGGCCTCCGGTGCAAGAACCAATAGAAATATGTTTGAAAGCTTTTTATGAGAGGTTTCAAGTGATACTGATGATGATTTTAACATTCCTCATGACGATATCAGTTGAGATCATTCTTTTCGTTAATTTTTTTACTAGTCTTAGTGATACTGTTAGACTTCGAGCCTGGACTGGCTGAATTTTAGGCTCATAACTAATAAATTTTATAGTTAAACAAACCAAATCAGTTCCACAGTTCCTTTTTAAATGTTTACTAGTCAATAATAACTATTTTGAACTGTTAGACTTCGAGCCTGGACTGGCTGAATTTTAGGCTCATAACTAATAAATTTTATAGTTAAACAAACCAAATCAGTTCCACAGTTCCTTTTTAAATGTTTACTAGTCAATAATAACTATTTTGTACTTGGTTTTAGCAGTGGTCCCCAGTTTCTTATATAAATGACCTAAAATTACTAAAATTGCTTTCAGATGTTTAATTGCAATCAAAACCTCAGCAAACTATACATTGTCTGAAAGATAAATGTATTGGCTAAAACATTTAGATTTGTCTTTTAAGTGTATCTATAAAAATTAATGATGTTATGAGCACTTGAAAGCAAGACATTTTGTCAATTTTTTTCTTCTTGAGAACTTCAAGGACACTGAGGAAAAAAAAATTTAAACGAGGTGGACAATATGGCCAACTTTATCCCCATCCATTTACCTTTCTAAAAATATATACTGTATTTATTGGCGTTTAATGCGCACTTTTTCTCCCTGAAAATAGGGGGCAAATGATGTCTGCGTGTTATATGCCGATATGTTTAGTTTTTTCCCTGTAATTTCCTTTTAAACTGACGTGCGTGTTATACGCCAATAACTACGGTACTTATTGGGGTATTGTATCAATATTTCTACGTCATTTAATGCAATTTCAAATGGCCCCCGAGCTTCGGCTTTCTTGTGAACTTTTCTCTCCCATGAGTTTAATAGGTTTACAGTCGGTTTTTTTAGGGTCCATGTTTCGCTTGCTTATATCTTTTTACTTTTGAAAATTTTCTGACTACAGAAGTATGCCCTATTTCCTGCCCATATTCTTTCTTTTATTTCTGTTAGTAATTCATTTCTTTCATTTAATAAGGATCCTAGGTATTTTAATGAGTTTATGACTTCCAAACCCTGCTTATAGTGATTTTATGCTCGAAGCATTATCATCGCGAGGGTGAACTTGGATGCTTTAATTTTATTTGAGTTAATTTTTAAAGTACAAATTCGATAGCTAATCCATTTTATAAAGTCTTCTAATTCAATAAAGTCTTTTGATATATCTTTCCTACTTTTCCCTTACAGTGCTGAAAAAGTCATGAGCATATGCAAGATACTGAAGGGGTTGATTGTAGAGAGCGGGTCTTGGGTTTTCCTCAGATGTCAATATGTATGCTTCTTATAACTCAGTGCTTCTCAACCCATTTGGGAGTCGATTGACTCTTTCCCAGGGGTTACCTAAGACTTTCAGAAAACACACATACTCTACAGTTAAGAAGTAGCAACTACAATAATTTTGTAGTGGGGGGGGGTCACCACAACATGAGGAGTTGTAGCATTAGGAAAGTTGAGAACCACTTTTATAACTCTATCCAATTTTAGATTAAATAGCATGTATGACAGTGAGTCTCCTTGCTTAGGCCTCGTCTAATCTGAAATTCCTTTGAATATTCTCCCTGAACCTCGTAATCAAACGTTTTTTTCAGTTATTTTATGTATCAGTCTCATAAAGATATTTTCTTTTCTGGTTCTGTTGTGTTCATTGCTGCATCCATGTACTGGCATCTGTGCAATGGTTGGGGGTATGATGTTGCTATTCTAACAGCTCCTAGATGATGCCAGGGCAGCCTTGAAGCTTTCGACTGATGTCGAGTTCACAGTGGCATTGTCCAGGTGGTTCCATGCTATTATTGTGCGAGGGAAGAAAGATTGTTTATACTGCACTGTTGTGCACTGAGGCACTTTGAAGCATTTGCTAATGTTTCGGGTGTAATTGTTTATGGGATTGTTTAGTGAGCGCTTTGCTCTCATCAGTCTACCCGGCTTCTGTGGGGTGAGGTACGTGACTGCTGGGATGGCCGGCACCAGTCCCATGATCAATTTATATAAAATGTCTGGCGGGGGGAAGGGGAGTGTCAAATCTTTTTAAGAGGCCAGTGACGAAGCCAGAAATGGTGGATTTGTAGTCTCGAGCTATAAAATGCACCCGGTATGTTGAATTCGCTCCATCTTGTCCACGTCTTGCTTAAGGTGTGGGTCCCAGATGATCGCACCATACTCTAGTAGTGGATGGATGAGTGAGAGATATGCATTTCGTTTGCAGGAAGTTGGGCCGTGGCGCTGATTTCTTCGGATGAAACCAAGGGTGGAGTTGTCTTTTTTTTTTTTATTTTGTTTATATGGGGTGACCATTTTAGGTTATTTGATGCTTGTTGGAGAATTGTCTTGTTTATTGAGTACATATAGATTGATGGTTTTTTTTTCTTGAGATGGTCATTGTTTAGCATTTGGTTTCATTAAATTTCATGCCCCAATTGTCCGCTCAATTCATAAGGCACTTCAAATCTGTTTGGAGGTGGTTGTGGTCATCGAAGCCGTTTATCTCTCTGTATACAAGACAGTCATCTGCAAACAGCCTCACTTGAGATGTTTATGTGACAGATGGCCCAGCACTGTGACTTGTGGAACCCCTGAGTCTACCACTACTTACATGGTACGTTGTGTTAGGAATGTTGAGAGCCAGGAGTGAAGGTTGCCGGTAATGCCATAGTGGTGGAACAGTGTCGAAGGCCTTTGAGAAGTCGAGAATAGCCATGTCAAAAGAGTTGATTTACTGGGATATTATGTTTGTAACATTTCTCTAATAGGCATCCGATCAGTCGATCTGTTTTGTCTGAATCCACAATGGAAGTCACCTAGTATTTCTTCAGTGAAAGGCTGAGCCTTTCGGCAACTACTTACTCTTGGAATTTTCTCTTCTTGACAAATTTTAGTTCTGCTGTGATGAGATCTTCTCGAGGGGCTTTGTGGTTTTTCATAGAATTGATTACGTCTGAAGTTTCTTCTAGAGTTGACTAGTTTATTAAAAGGTCTGGTCCTCCATTTGGTGGTTGATAATCTTCATCTTGTCTATTGTCTGCACTTATTATGTCCTCAAAATTTCCATTCTGGCACTCACACATTTGTGGTCTGGCTTGGTATCCATTCTTTTCATCTTTTATCTTTATGTACATTGCTCTGATGTTTCCCTTCCTTGATAAGTCTTCTTTTTCATTTAGCTTTTTCCCCATGTCCTCTTTTTCTTCCTACACATTTTTATGGCTTTCCTCTGGCTTTGTTCCTTTCTTCAACAGTCTGTCTGCATTCATGATAAAATCAGCCTACTCTATTGTTTGATTGCTGCAATCCTCCTACTTTTTCTGATTTTCTGTTTTCACAGCATTTTTTTAACCCGATCCCACTGTTCATTTATGTTGTTTTCCCTGTTTCCTCCTGAGATGCTTCTACTTGTTACATCATTTTTGGAAAGTTTTTAGTAATCACTTTTCTCTTTGATTTTGGCTATTGTGAATAATGCTTATTCTCTGCTTATATTCAACCCTTACAAGTAGATGGTCAGAGTCTGCATCTGCTCCTTGATAGCTTCTTAAATCTAGTATGTCTAGTCTGATCCTTAAAACGATTGATTAAAACGTGGGTAGTTCAATCTGGTGAGTTCCAAGTAACTGTATGTATGTATATTTTTTGAGTGAAAACTTGGTGTTGCTAACTGACATCTCTTTTATTGAAGCAAAGTCTATGAGTCGGATCCCATTGTCATTGGATTCTTTATGCTGACTTTACCTTGCCAATAGATGGCATTGAAGTCGTCACTCACTATTTTAATATCATGTCGCTGTGACTCTTTGTAGATCTTTTCCAGTGTCTCATAAAAGATTTCTTTTCCCCAACCTTCCATATCTTTGATGGGAGCATGAATGTTAATAAATAAAAATAACGACTGTTACATCGTTAGATAATAATACTAGCAGGCTACGGTGACCATGGTGACTGTCATGAAATATTTTATTATTATTAAAAGGTTATCCTCTAAATCAGCAGTTCTCAACCTGTGGGTCCCGACCCACTTGTGCGACCTTTCATGGGGGTCACCTAAGACCATTGGTAAACACACATTTTCGATGCCGATGGTCTTAGACACCGATTGATCAGGTCCGGCTAAAAAACCAGAAATGTCAGAAATTTTCATTATGATTGGAGACGAATTTGTTTCGAAGCTGAGTGCAATTTCCGTAACTAACGGCACTTCCGTAGAAAAACAAATGACATGTCTGTTGATATTCTTGATCAGGTAATCCAGGAAATTAAATCTGCTCCACTTCCAATATTTAGTATCCAGCTTGATGAATCTACAGACTTTTTTATGTGAGGTATATTAATGATGGCGACTTTAAGATAAGTTTCTTTTCTGCACGTGATATATTTGACAGAGTTGGTTTATTTCTGAAAGATCATAATATCTCTTGGAAAAGGTTTGGGTTGTTTGCAAAGATGGTGCTCCAGCTATGCTAGGATATCGATATGGATTCCATGTCTAATACTGAATAAGTCACTAAAAGTCATTGGGACTTACTGATTGATTAATCGGCAAATATTAGCTATGAAGACGCTGTCACAAGAGTTAAAAGAAGTAACAAAAAGTGTCATAAGTTCTGTCAATTTTGTAAAGGCAAGCACTTTAAACATTTGACTGTGCAACGAGTTGATGCGTCGAACAATGCTCTGCTATTTCACACCGAAATGAGATGGTTGTTGAAAGGAACAGTTTTAAAATCTGTTTTTGAGCTTCGTGATGAACTCAAAACTTTTTAAATCAGAAAGCAAGACCGCAGTTCAAAGCTCTTTTTAGTGATAAAAGTGAACTGCAGAAAATAGCTTACTTGGTTGACATCTTCGCCATCTTAAATGAGTTAAATTTATCACTGCAAGGACCAAATGCAACATCCTACAATTTCCCTAAAAAGATGTGATCATTTAAATTTTAATTTCAGCTTTGGCCAAAAAAATTGGATGAAAATAAAATGTATACGTTGCCCATATTATCTTGTTTCATGATATTGAACCAGACAAAGGAATTACAATGATAAATTCTGTGAAGGAACACTTGCACATGCTTACAGACGAAATTTCATCGTACTTTCCAAATCTACCTCACACCCCATTTGCACTTGCCAGAAGTCCATTCACAGTCAAAGTTGAAGATTTTCCTGAGTCGCGGTAATTTCCACAAAAATTGCTCAGTAGAGGATTTTCCTGGATTGACAGCGATACAGCAAGAAATGATTTCTCTACAATGCCAGTTACAAAATTCTGGATCAAGTGTCAGCAGTCATACCCTTTTCTGTTGCGCTTTCCCTTTCTTTCCATCAACATATCTTTGTGAAACAGGGTTTTCCAGCTTGTTGGTAATCAAGCCTAAAGATAGAAGTAGACTTGTGGAAGATCATCTTCGTTGTGCTCGTGCAAAGACTGTTCTGAGCATTTCTGATCAGGTAAGAAAGAAACAATCTAAACCTTGGCACTGATGTTGGCTTTTAGCATACTGTCGCAAAATGTAGCAAAGTAGTTTACTGTTGTTAAATTAAGACTGTTACCCATGCTACACCATGATTCAAGACAAAATTTCATTTATTTGTAATCAGAAATTAATATTTGACAATATATTGTTTTTTGTGATTAATGCTTAAATATGTTCAATTTGTAACAATGAAAATGAATTCTGCATATCAGGCATTTACATTACGATTCATAACAGTTATGAAGTAACAACGAAAATAATTTTATGGTTGGGGGTCGCCACAACATAAGGAACTTTATAAAGGGGTCGCGGCATTAGAAAGGTTGATAACCACTGCTCTAAATAATTATATTTTTTTATAATGACTATGAAATTTGATTCATCTTTTAATTTGATAAATACGGGTAACTATTACTATAGCTCGTTTCATTATATTTTATAAAATCTTAAATAACAAATACAATTGCTCATTTTATATTTACTATTTTTGTTTAAGCCCAAGTTTTCACTTAAGTAGTATAGTCGACCGATTGTTATGCTGCTAAAGCTATTTTTTTCCAAATATTTTGCTGTATTGATGTTGAACATTTCCTATACATTTACTATTTGCTATACCCAGGTGGCCCAACTTATCACGCTCATTCATTTCATAGTAAAATTTCACATACCTTATTGTCCAAAGTTGTCATTTAATGGATTGATTTCTATGAGATGGAAGATCATTAGAACATGTCTCGTTGAGGTGTGGTTTCTCTCGACTATTCATCTTGTGATTGCTCTTGAACATTCATTCCTGTTGAAGAATGATTACAGCTCATGATGAAGGAAGTATCAGGGGGGACAGATGTCCCGGGGCGCCAAAATGTGCTTTGATATTATTTTATTGATAAAAATAACAGGTTTGAGAGTTGAAAAAAAGAAAAGGGGGCGCTTTAAAATGAATCTTGTCCCCGGGCGCCAAACATCCTCGCTACGCCTCTGATTAGTATCATTTCAAACTCTTTTTACCCATCAAAATTTACTTCACATTTAACACACTAGCACAGTGGTTCTCAAACTTATTCAAATAAAGTTAAACTTTAAGCTAAGGAGGGCTGTTAGTTTTGACCAATGATTATAATTATTGTTAAGATATTGTACATCCCCCACCACTTACAGCAGTTCTTCACAACCATTTTTGCCCCACTCCCCATCTGAACACCCAAAAAGGTTTCATATCACCACCTCCCATATTCCCTTATAGAAAAAGCATTAAAAAAGTATCAGGTATTTCAAATTTGAGGCATGCTAAGGTCTCAGTAAAGAAAAGTATCCCATCTAACATAAATTAAATGCCCCCCCCCCCCAAACATTTCCAAACCCTTTTCATAATAACAGTAAATAAGTTTTGTTAAGATTTTTCATTTCTACTCAACTAATACTGTGATATCTACTTCTTAGCCCTATTATTAGCTTTCTTCATAGTAGTATAAAATTCGTAAATGGTTATAAAAAATAGAATGCATTATTTATTTGTTTTAACTTAAACTAATTTGTATTTATAAAATTATTGTTATATTATTATTTTTCAGTTAGCCCAATGTCAAATGTAAACAATGCTGTATCCATGGATATTATTTTGTAGACAATCAGCTGAGTTCCCTTTTCAATGAAAAGTTGAATTAAAAGTAATTGGGGCAGACTGTTTTCTATTTTGATGTCTTTTTATTTAGATTGTAAATTTTGTGTTTGAGCTAAATTAATTAAATTTAAATTTGACAGCATCTATGATGGGCAGATGTCGATGAGTATAATTATGATGACAATGACTGTGGGACTCAAAGTGGATTTGTGCATTTAGACCAGACACAAAAAGCATACTGCTTACTAATGAATGTTTAAACAAGAGAGATATAAGGAGATTTCAAAAGCAAATAGACTTTTTCAAACTCTAATTTACTGCAAATTGGGTTGCATATATTTGTTAGTATGCAATGTGCAGGAGAATGAACCCAAGAAACTTTCTGTTTTATAAAATTGGTATAACTTCATTAAAGAGTTTTATCAACTAAGAGGATTTATTAAGAATACAGTACTTATTTAAATACTTATTTACAAGACTGTGGTCCAGGGAATCCTTATTTGATGAAATATGACTAAGGACAGATTCATGGCCATGCTGAGTTCCAAAAAGTTTCTGATACTGAAAATAAAGGAGACAAGCTGTGCAAAATTGGGAGACTATGTTCCTTAATGCAAAATAAAAAGAACTGTATCAGCATCATGAAAATGTAGCAATTAATGAACACTTTTTGAAACATAGGACATTATGACATTTAGGCTGCGTTCTCTCCCCTGTACTGTATACAATATATACCAATGTTATTCAAAGCTCAAGTGA
>CAXITT010001653.1:18947-30077 GCA_964033795.1 Lymnaea stagnalis
ATTTACCATTTCGATTTAAAAGTAATCTACATTTCTGTAATTTGTTTTTGAAAGTAGTATGGCAAGAGAAAAGTTGGACCGGAGAGGATAGAGTTGACAAAATTCATGAAAAATAAGCATCTGGATGCCCTTTGCTGTTATTCTATAAATGCAACTTAGAACATGAACTTGATAATACCTGCAATAAATATTATGTCTCTAATAGAGTCTATCGTCGCCTCAGCATCATTCATTAAGTCTATAAAATATCACCACAATATTATCGTCAAACTAATGCTGTGTGTTTCCATAAACAGCTGGCAAGATATCTGTTAAATATTTTTTAGTGGGTGCATATGTTAGCGTTGTCTAGAGTGTTTGAGTCTAGACTGGTCTTGTCCTCCATTTCCCATGGCGGCTTCTCTCTCACCTAATTAACACAAGGTCCAGTCTAACTAAACAATACTTTATTATATGCTATACAAATCAGGATACTGTTCTTCAATAACAGTTGTGGCGTGTAGAATATATATCAATTCATACAGTTTCAATAGTGCTAAATCCTCTCTCAACTCAGTAAGTCGTTTGGGGTCAAAATACTCTACCTCTCAAACAAAAGTTCTCTCTATACACAAACCATTTTTCAATGCCCCCAAACCCCCACCAGCAAAAATTTCTGAAAAAATAGTAGTGCTTTGCAAGGATACAAAAATTGCATTGTTATTTTAATGCTTTATGTAATATCATAACCAAATGAATTAAATTTATATAATATCCCTGGATATGGGGACCGAATTCAAGTGGACTACGGCTCTCAATAGAACATATTATCCACTTGCCAAAAGAAACAAGATAAAAAAAACATTGGTTAAGCTTAAAGAATAGTACATTTATTTCTGACAAAATTGTAAGTTTAAAGTATTTATCTCAAAACTTTTAAATTGAAAAAAATATATTTATTTTAAAAATATTTGAAAATGTCTGCAAAATATGTGTGAAAAATTAAATATAACTAAAAGTGCATGAAAAAAAAAAATGTTTCACAGAATTCCTTAAAAATATCGATAAATACATTAAGAATGTAAAATTGATTGTTTCCCTTGAATATCAATTATATAAAATTCTTTAAACAAAAAGACATTGTGGAAAACGTGTGTAAAATATTGAAATAAAAACAAATAGAGTCAGACAAGAACTTTTTGGCCAAGAGACTTTCCCTACAGACTGGACTAATGAAAATTTAACAAGAAATAGAGACAAGTTAAAAACTTAAGTGTTATTTTCGGAAGTCAGATTTCCCAAAAAACAGGATACAGGAAGTAAAAGAATTCATGAAATGTTATTGTTAAAATAAACTCATTTATAATATCATGTTATTGTAGCTTCTCTACGCCAGTGTTTCTTTCAGGCATATCTCTTCAAGACAGAACATACTGTCCCACGAAGCAAGTTAAGTTCCCTACGGGAAATTAGTGCAATAAGACGAAATTATATTTGAATTAAAAAAACGATTAGATGGACATAAAATAGACATGTAAATGATACCGTAAACTATATCGAATTGTGCATATATTTAAAGCTAATCTCGTTTAAGGTAGAACCGACCGAAAAGGATTTTCTCATTTCGGCCGAAACCGAAACTAGGCCGAAAGTTAAAAATGACCTTCGTCTGAAACCGAAGCAGTATCCAGACGCTTCAAGTGACTTTCAAACGAAATCGAAGCCGAAAGTAATCTTAAAGTGATTTTCGGCCAAAGCCGAAACCAAAATATTTATATATTTTAAATTCGTTCATGCATAAATTCTGCAAACAATGATAGGGAAACTATTAATAATAACATT
The DNA here is from genome assembly GCA_964033795.1 of Lymnaea stagnalis. NCBI lineage: Eukaryota > Metazoa > Mollusca > Gastropoda > Lymnaeidae > Lymnaea > Lymnaea stagnalis. The sequence goes on from CAXITT010001653.1 coordinate 20,769, forward strand.
CTTTTTGAAACATAAGTTAAATTGTGAACATTAATAAATAAACTTCTAATTAATACGTAGGTATTTACCATTTCGATTTAAAAGTAATCTACATTTCTGTAATTTGTTTTTGAAAGTAGTATGGCAAGAGAAAAGTTGGACCGGAGAGGATAGAGTTGACAAAATTCATGAAAAATAAGCATCTGGATGCCCTTTGCTGTTATTCTATAAATGCAACTTAGAACATGAACTTGATAATACCTGCAATAAATATTATGTCTCTAATAGAGTCTATCGTCGCCTCAGCATCATTCATTAAGTCTATAAAATATCACCACAATATTATCGTCAAACTAATGCTGTGTGTTTCCATAAACAGCTGGCAAGATATCTGTTAAATATTTTTTAGTGGGTGCATATGTTAGCGTTGTCTAGAGTGTTTGAGTCTAGACTGGTCTTGTCCTCCATTTCCCATGGCGGCTTCTCTCTCACCTAATTAACACAAGGTCCAGTCTAACTAAACAATACTTTATTATATGCTATACAAATCAGGATACTGTTCTTCAATAACAGTTGTGGCGTGTAGAATATATATCAATTCATACAGTTTCAATAGTGCTAAATCCTCTCTCAACTCAGTAAGTCGTTTGGGGTCAAAATACTCTACCTCTCAAACAAAAGTTCTCTCTCACTCTAACAACGTGAAACTAAAGACACGCACTAACAACCAACCTGTCTCTCTCTCCTACTCTTGCACTCGGCTCAACTCTCCCAAAGACTCGTGCTAACAACCAACCTGTCTCTCTCTCCTACTCTTGCTCTCAGCTCAGCTCTCCCAAAGACTCGTGCTAACAACCAACCTGTCTCTCTCTCCTACTCTTGCTCTCTGCTCAGCTCTCCCAAAGACTCGTACTAACAACCAAACTGTCTCTCTCTCCTACTCTTGCTCTGGGCTCAGCTCTCCCATAGACTCGTACTAACTATTAACTAACATACAACCTTTTATATCCCTACAAATCACTCAGAATAGACTAACATTCCACACAACGAACCAACGTCACGCTCTGACCTCACGATCAACAACTCGTCCTACATAACATTCACAACAATCTAGTCTGCTTTTGTTTTTGTAGTTTCTTGAAACAGTTCATTTAATTTACCAGGCTGTTCATCAGAAAAATTGTCTAACATTTCAGAAGAAAGCTTCATTCCCATTTCTTGCTTCTTTTAAGATTCCCTAATTGCTGGTCTAATGTCACATAATATTTACTCAACTCGTCTATAAGGATGACAGTCTCTTTTGGTTCAGCTGTTTTGTAAGCATGAAACTCTTCCTCCATGTACTGTGTGCTGATTGCCTGTATTTTAAGTGGAAGACCTCTGTGATATTTTAAAAGTGATTCAAGCCAAGCTCTCGTCCGAGATGTGTGTTTAGACATATCAAAGAAGTTGTCCAATGAACATTTACAGCAGATTAGGGGTACATAGGCTTTTTTCTGGTTACAGATTTTAACACATTGACAGAGAACTCCGACAGACATAGTTTGATTTAGAACACATCTGGAGATAAGAAGCAAATTATATTGAACCATAAAATGGAAATTTGATTAGAATTGTTTATGCCCCAAAACTCTGTTGTAGTTGTAGTTTGTTTCTTTCCCAAGAAAGTGATAATGACAATAGCTACGTATACATTTTGTTTCTGTACGAAAGCCACAATTTTCAAATACTCTAGAGACAGCAAAGAGTTCAACTACTGTAGGAACAGCCACGATTGTAAATACTATAGGAAAATCCAAGACTTCAAATTCCGAAGGGACTACATAGAAGTNGGCACTGCTGTAGCACCACTAAGGATGAGGTCCCCATGGAAGGATTTAATGGAGCAGGCTAAGGCACTGCTGTAGCGCCACTAAGGATGAGGTCCCCATGGAAGGATTTAATGGAGCAGGCTAAGGCACTGCTGTAGCACCACTAAGGATGAGGTCCCCCTGGAAGGATTTAATGGAGCAGGCTAAGGCCCTGCTGTAGCACCACTAAGGATGAGGTCCCCCTGGAAGGATTTAATTGAGCAGGCTAAGGCACTGGTGTAGCGCCACTAAGGATGAGGTCCCCATGGAAGGATTTAATGGAGCAGGCTAAGGCACTGACTATGAGGTATAAGTTAAATATACTATTCTTTAAATGTAATATTATCATATTTAATATGTCAATAAAAGTAAGCTGACAATGTCATTTACATGATTTTTTAAACATAAATTACATCAATGGCCGACTCTATACATTTGAATTCAGTATATTTGTTACGCACTGACTTGTATTGGGAGAAATTAATCCCCTATTTTAATTTTAATTGGATCGTTGTAAACAGAGCCTAAAAAAGGACGATACCATAGAGTCAAAAATATTAAAGATACGACACCCAAAACAGTTGCCAGTTACAATTAATAAGATTTATTAAGTCTTAAGATAATTACAAAAGAAAAGAAATTATATTTACAATCTTCAACTTACTGTATGGTTGATCTTGTACCGGTACACAGTTAACACAGTTAGAATAATGTGTCAATAAATAATGCAAAATAAACACATATGAGCACACAAATACACAAAGAATAAAACACGCCTCTTAATGTTAAGAAAATATATCTGAAAATATCCGTCCTCCGTATCTGTCAATCCTTTATATACATGTAGCGTAAGACGCTTCCAGAAGGACCTATGACGTGTTGTTTACATATCTCGGGTTAAGGAGTACATTCCAGAAGTTACCAGGAGAAATTCTACCCAATGCGTAATTGGAAGCCGATTGTACACAGTAAACACAGTTAGAATAATGTGCCAATAAATAATGCGAAATAAACACATATGAGCACACAAATACACAAAGAATTAAAGATGCATCGTAAAGTTAATAATATCTATCTGAATCCCCGTCCCTCCGTCCATGCCTGTCAATCCCTTATATAGGTCGCGTAAGCGATGCCTTCCAGGAGAACTTGTGGAAAATCACATTCATTCTACAAAATACTATTTGGAACCCATTAATTATTTTTAGTTGTTGGCGGCATAAACACGACTGATCAAACGACTAAGCCACACCCCTTTGTGAACACAGCGTCTTATGCGGGGTCAATCGGAGGGCACGCAGGAGAACAATTATGTAAACAAGCTGTTATATAACAATAATCCGTTTTTTTAAAATTTAAATTATTGTTCCTATAGCTAGAGGTGCACATTATACGGAAACAGCCTGTAACCAATTGTTTATTTCAACGATGATAATATTTACTTATTGGATAATTCCTATGTGACCTAACAGACTCAACACAATCGCATTCATGGACCTAGGGCATAACGTAACTTGGGGTAAAGAAAGAAATTTAAATAGTGCAGCTCTACAGAGTATTTTTATTGCGGTATTGATATAACTACTGTTCATTCTATCTGTATAATCATATTGATATCACTACAGTTTTTTGTATTAGTAGGGCTGTATTGATATCATTACAGATGATTGTAAATATACATTGAATTTGTATGAGCTTTTATATTTCATCAACATAAAATAATACATTTAATATGTATAAAAGAATGAAATAAATTATGCATGAAATAATACGTAATATATTATTGAAATAATGTATTTAAATTACCTGAAATAATACATTTAATACTTCATCAGTTGTAGCGGCTTGTTTAATATATTGCATAGCATCAGTTTCCCCCCAAATAACTGCTCATAATCATACGAAGAACTTTGCGCTAAAAGAACTGAGGTCATAAAATACACATTTTGAAATAATCAAGTTCAACTATTTCATTTATCTATAAAAATGTGATAACTGTTTCTTTTTTTTTTTTTATTAAGGGGCGTGTATACATTTTAATGCAGTTTATTCTCAAGCTACTATTTGCTGACAATTGTGCCTTCACATTACCAAGGGGGAGAAGGACATTTTCACCAATTTTATCAAAACCAGAAGATTTAAAAAATCAACATTTTCGTCGATTTTTTCACTAGCATCGCCTCTTAACATTTGAGCAAGATCGTCTTACAGCACAAGGTTTTTCGCATGCTGTGTATGCTGACAGGTTTATTTACTAGAGCAAGTTAATCTTACTTGGCAGTATCAGAGTCATTTGGTCAGTATATGTAATACAATAACAATCTGATTTTTATTTGTCTTATATCCCTAGATGTAGGGATCGAAATCAAGTGGACTACGGCTCACAATAGAACATAATATTCAAAAAATGATATAGGCATTGGTTTGCATAATTAATTGTATATAAATTTCTGTAAAGAAAATAATGTTAAAGTTTCTATCTAAATAAATGTTTACAATTAAAAAAAGTATTTACATTAAAAATATTTAACATTATTTGCAAAATTTATATGCGAACATTTTGAAAAAATAATTTCATGACAAAAAAAAAATAAATATGTCTCATAAAACTCATTAAAGATATCGATAAAAAAAAAATAATAAAGTGAAATCAATTGTTTCCCTTGAATCTCATTTAGATCTATATAAACTTTCTTTAAAAAAGAAAATAGTTGAACAAGCTATGACAATATTGAAATAAGAACAAGTACAGTAAGACAAGAGCTTTTCGACCAAGAGACTTCCCCAACAGACAGGATAGATGAAAATAGGACAAGAAATAGAGACAAGTTAATAAGTTAGATTTCCCAAAAACAGGATTACAGGAAGTGAAGAATTCATGAAATGTTATTGTCAAAATAAAACCATGTATAATATAATGTTATTTGTGCTACTCTCTGCCAGTGTTCCTTTCAGGCAACAAGATGGAGGAGACTGTCTCACGAAGCAAGTCAAGTTCCCTACGGGAAAATGCATGCAATAAAACGAAAATATATTTGATAATAAAACGATTAGATTGCCATAAAATAAACAAGTAAATGATGAATTAGATTGTGCATATATTTAAAGCTAATCTTGTTAGAGGTAGAGACCGACCGAAAGTGATTTTCTCATTTCGGTTGAAATCGAAACTAGGCCGAAAGTTAAAAATGACTTTTGTCCGAAATCAAAGTCGTATTCAAAAGCTTAAAGTGACTTTCAAACGAAATCGAAGCCGAAACTTAATTCTTAAATTGACTTTCGGCTAAAGCCTAAAGCGACATATTTATATATTTTGAGATTCGATCGTTCATCTATTCTGCAAACATCGATATGGAAAATATTAATATTTATTTTTTTTTTTAAATATACGATATTGTGAATATTAATAAATAAACATCTAATCAGGCCTGCTCAGCTCAAAATGTAAGACGGGCCGTAATACTTTATGAAAATCTTGTGCGTGCATAAAGAAAAAAGGACAAGGAGAGGTTGGAGCTATTCAAAAGAATTCTATTTCGATTCTTCGCGGGCTGCAAAGGGGGTGGTCGCGGGCAACATGTGACCCGCGGGCCTCATGTTGTGCAAGCCTGATCGAATTAATACTTTTGCTTTTCCCATTTGGATTTAAAAGTAAATAACATTTCTTTAAATTGTTTTTTAAAGTAATATGGTGAGAGAAAAATTGGAATCAATGGTTTGGGCTGGGGCTAAATTCATGAAAAATAAGCAATTGATTACATTACAACCTATTAGATTATAATTACAATCTAGAACATATACTTGATAATGCCTACAATAAATATTATGGCTCTAATAGAGCCATTTGTCGCCTCAATATCATTCACAGAGGCTATAAAATATCTCCACAACAGTATCGTCATACAAATCCCTTGTGTTTTCATAAACAGCAGGCAAGAAATATGTGCATTAATATTAAACCTAGTACAAAAACATTAGTCTTTCCGCGATAGTGAAGTAATTATTTCTTTCAGCAACCTACCTTCCTCAACTCCATTGTTCTTTTTTTTTTTAACCAGGTCTATTAAATTTGTAAAAAAAATGAAACAAAAATAAAATGGAATATTTCCATTCTAAAGTATTAATAAATATTAATCATCTTTGCCTATGACATCAAGGATGAGCATCGTAATGATATATCAAAATAAATATTACAGATGAAGGAATTGAATTAATCTAGGGTTCAACATTTTATTTTTGAAAAATGTTAACAATAAAGTATGTAAATATTACTACTCCATCAGTTTATTCCTCATAAAACTGTTAACATTTGCCTGGATCTAATTGAAATGTAATATTTTGTAAATATAGGACAAATAATTGACTACTTTTAGCAGATTATTAAACATTTAATATTTGATGACGGCAAGACGTCCAGCAAAAATAAAGATCGGATTGCCGGACTAGAGACAGACAAGAGTTCAACTTCTGGTAGATGACGAAAAAATCAGTCGCTTTCAAAATGATGGCCGAAAATCTCAATCACTTTCGGCAATAACCCGAAATTGAACCAAAAGTTACCTTTTCTTTTCAGCCGAAAGTGATCAAATGGCAATTGTCGCCGATACTAAAGACCAATCCGAGATTCGAGGGGTCTCAAATTAGAGGTTCAAATAATTTGATTATAAATGTTGTGCTTTGCCAAAAATTGTAACGGTATTTAAAATTAGAAAAATAAACAAACTGATCTAACCATTTCCACACATTTTTTTTTTATAATTAAATTGTTTTCAGATGAGAATCGAGTAAAGAGCTAACAAAAGATATCAAATACAAGAAAGTTTATTGTGAAGTTGCATTTTGATGATCAATGTAGAGTCGTTTATATTAATTGTGCTTGTTTTAGAAAACATTCTTCTGAATCTGGTTAAATACTGTGCTAACATTGACCAAAGAAGCAATTTATCTGCAATTTATCTGAAGAAAAAAGAGCAGTTTTAAATTTCAAATAAATGTTTCTAGGAACTAAACATTCGGACATTTCAATGTAACAACTTTTAGTTATCAACAGTGCGGGGTATCAACTGTATGGTATATCAACGGTGTGGATTATCAAATGTGTGGTTTATAAACTGTGAGGTTTATGAACTATGTGTGATATCAACTGTGTGGGTTATCAACTGTGTGGGTTATCAACTGTGTGAGTTATCAACTGTGTGGGTTATCAACTGTGTGATTTATCAACTGTGTGGTTTATCAACTGTGTGGTTTAAAAGTTGTGTGGCTTATCAACGGTGTGGGTTATCAACGGTGTGGGTTTAAACTGTTGTTTTTTTTATTAACGGTGTGGTTTATCTACTCTGGGGTTAACAAATGTGTGGGTTATCAACTTTGTTTTTTTTATCAACGGTGTGGGTTATCAACTGACAAATTTTTATTGCGCTGAGGCCGAGCTCCTAGCGCTGTAATATCCCGGCAAATAGTTCGGCTGTAAGGGACTAACGATAAAACGAAGTCTCGCCTAATCCCCCTCCTATCTCACATCTCCACGGTCATCTAGCTCAGCTAGCGCTATCTAAAATTAGACATATGGTCATGAGACCACCGATAAGTGACAAAAGGTGTGGTATTCATGAAAGTGGATTTAAACTTTGTTGTAACTACCCCCCCCCCCACTTGATGCTGTAAAGTCATCTCACCAAACATTTACCCTAACCTCATTTCTAATTTTATTCTAAATTGTTTGTATAAAACATATCTGCCATATCTGGTCATATCTGCCAGTAACTTCAGGGTTATCGGTATATTAAGTCACAATTAAGTTTATTTGACTAAATACTTTTAACTTATGTGCTCAATATACATTAAACAGTAAGATGGGAAGAGTTTTAAAGAAAAACAGGAGACAAATCCACAGGTCATTTCAGTATTATTTTGGCAAAGGTGAAATGATGATAAAAAGATGTCAGAAAGAAGATGCTTAGGAATTGACAACATTGAAATGCATCACAAACAGATCCATTGGTCATTTCAGTATTGAATTGTCACCATTGTCAACATTTAAGTTTATTACTAAAAATCTAACCAGGATCTAACTGTCAACATTAAAGTACATCACTAAAGATCATTTCAGTATTGAACTGTCAACATGTAAGTGCATCACTAAAATTATTTTAAGTATAAAATAGTCAACAATGAAGTCATTACTAAAGATCATTTTAGTATTGGATTGTTTTCATTGAAGTTTATTTTTAAAGATCATTTTAGTATAGGAATATTGGATATCCAAGATTAAAGCACATCAACAATATCACTAAACGAATTCTATTTGGATCAAGTTAGATGCTAGAAAAACAAACAAACAAACACAAAAACAAGATGATTGTATGTCCGCTGATGAGTATGTGATCACCGATGATTGTATGATCAACAGTGGTTATTATTATAGAAATGAAATAATTATAAAACATCTAAATAAAGATTTCAATGAGAATTAGTGTGTTTAAACTGACACAACTTTGATGCCAGTCAAACAGCCATTGAGAATTAGAGTGTGGTAACTGACACAACTTTGTGGCCACACAAATAACCAATGAGAATCAGCGTGTAACAACATACACTATATGGCTAACCATTTTACTTCCACTGAAACAGCCAATGAGAATGAGTGTGTGTAAACTGACACAACTTTGATGCCACACAAACATACGAAGAGAATGTCTCAGACAATACGTGTGGAACTGACTAAAATTTGTCATCATTAACATTTGCAAATATCCGAAACATTTTTTTTTAAATTAAAAATGTAATAGTTATTTCACATTTGATAAACTTGGTTTAGAGAAATAAAACATCCGTAAATAACAAGGTTGATCACTTAAGTTATTGATCTGTCTCTATTTCTATTTTCCACTGCCCTGTCGGGTAATAAGGGCTCTTAAATTAAACAATCTTATATTCTTATACTGGCTGTTAATTCAAGTTTCCACACACATTTTTTTTTTGTAATTTTATCTTCTAGTTTAAATAATCTTCATGGCATATAAATGTTTTTCAAGTGAAACTATCGCTTTAGTTTTCTAAACTTTTTTGTGGATATTTCTGAAGAGCTTAGAGACAGATGTATTGTTGTTTTTTTTTCCTATGCACATGTAATTTTATAAAATTTTCTAAAGAAAAACTTGATTTTTTTTCAAAAATTGTGAACAATATATTTATATTATATTTTAGATTTAAAGGAAATAAAAACTCTTAATATTTTTTTTTGAATAAACTTTTATATATCATTAAATATGCTTGATTATACTGCTCGATGTTGGTCAATTTTAGCAAGGGGATTATTCTTTTTTTACTTTAAGCTGTAGTCCATCTGAATTCGATCCCTATATCTAGGGATTCTATGCAAATGAATAAACAGTATGCCCTACTTGACGTTTCGCCAAGTAAATTAAGAAACGCACTTGTATTGTCTACACACTTTAAAGTAGAAAATAATATATAT
>CAXITT010001654.1:10559-25148 GCA_964033795.1 Lymnaea stagnalis
CAGTATTCAATCCACAACAGTCAATGTAGCACATCCGCCATCACTCTTCTCTAACCACAACGAAAACTAACGCGTCACTTCCCATTACACAATTACGTCACAACACTCTCACACAAACGATACGGCTGCACATAAAATCTCGTACCAACATCTTTTCCCTATCAAACATGACAACAACGCTCTACACATAACAACAGTGATTCTCATACCCTCGACAAATGGTAATATTTTTATAATTTTTTGTATAAATTTTTCAAAAATAAAATTCTGAACCCTAGGTTAATTCAATTCCTTCATTTTAGATATTTATTTTGATATATCATAATGATGCTCATCATTGATGTCATAGGCAAAGGTGATTAATATTTAATTATATTTGGGAATGATAATATGTCTATTATTATTTTTGTTTCATTTTTTAGACAAATTTAGAGACCCGGTTAAAAAAAAAAAGTTCAATCCATAGGGGTGAAGGAGGTAGTTTGCTGAACGAAATAATTACTTCACCATCGTGGAAAGACTAATGTGATGGTACTAGGTTAAATATTAATACATGGACATCTTGCCAGTTGTTTATGCAAACACAAAGATTTATATGACGATAATATTATTGTGATATTTTATATTTTTTATGATATTAGGGTTACATTTGGCTTTGTCAGAGACATGTTATTTAATGTAGGCATTAGCATGTGTATGTTCAAGGTTGTAATTACAGTATAAGAGCAAAGAACAACCAAGTGCTTTTTTGCATGAATTTAGCCCCACCCCCTACACCCCAGTCCAAATTGCCTCGTGCCATTCTACTTTAACAAAACAATTACAAGAAATAGAATTTACTTTTAAATCAAAATGGTAAAAACCAAAGTATTAAGTAAATGTTTATTTATTAATGTTCACAATGATCTTATGTTTTAAAAAAGAATGTCAAAATTAATATTTTACACATCAAGTTTCGGTGGGTCTCTACCTCTAACAAGTTTAGTTTTAATCATATGCACAATATAATATAGCTCAATGCACCAGTTAATTGTTTATTTTATAACAATCTAATCGTTTTTTTACTCAAATATCTATTCTTTTTTATTGGATTCATTAACCTTAGGGCACTTGACTTGCTTCGGAGGAAAGTCAACTCCCTCTTGGAGAGAGGCATGGCAGAGAGTAGCAACATTAAAATGATAGTATACATGATTCTATTTTAACAATAACATTCCATGAATTATTTCACTTCCCGTTATTCTGTTTATGTGTAATCTAATTTCCGCAAATAACACTTACGTTATTAAATTGTCTCTATTTCTTGTCCTATTTTCCTCGGTCCCGTCTGTTGGGGAAGTCTCTTGGCCGAAAAGTTCGTGTCTTATTCTACTTGTTCTTATTTCAATCAAGCAAACGGATTGTTTCCTTATCTTCTTTTTTTAAAGACGGTTTATATAAATGATATTGATATTGAAGGGAAACAATCGTAATCAGTTTGATAATGTTTTTATTATATTGATATCTTTAAGGAATTGTATAAGAAATTTGTATATATATTTTGTATTTGTTCACGTGTTTTGCAATAAAAACTTTAAAATATATTTTTTTTTACAAAAATGTATGTACTATCCATTACACTTAACCAGTGATCGTATGTGTTTACATTTTGCTTCATAAGTGAATATTATACTCCATTGTGATCCGTAGTCTACTTGAATTCGATCCCTACATCTAAGGATATAAAGATATGTAATTCAGTTTGGTTATGGTCTTACCTTAAAGCTTGGTACTAAAAATGTCATTTTACCAACCTTGCAAGGAACCATATTTCCCCATCTAAAATGATTATTCAGAAACCTTTCCGGGAGGGGGTGGGGTTGGGTATAGGAGAATTTAAAAAAAAAATTGGTGTAAGGGGGGCAGTACTAGTTGCTAGAAGCGTGGCTAAGGCCTGGGAGATTTGACATACGTCCCGGGGCGCCTCAAAAGTGTTGATATAGTTGTGACAGTATTTAATGGTTTAAAATAATGGGTTTCAGGTTTGAAAATGGGGGGGTGGGGGGCGCAAAAATAAATTTTGTTCCCTAACGCTAAACTCTCTGGAAAATATGTGGCCGCCCATGGCGGCACTAATAGTAGTTAAGCCACTTGGCAGTGTATTTATCTATCTTAATCGAATTAAGTGCCAACGGCCAAAAATGTGAATATTTTAAAAGGATTTTAATGCCTGAGATAAATGCACGAGCTTCTGGGCAACAACTCACCAAAGTTTTATTGCAATCACATTAATTTTGTAGACGCGAATTCGTGACATACACACCTCCAAATATGCATGCATACACACGTTTATATATATATATATAGAGAGAGATGATTTTAGTTTTGCAGTATTCTTAATTTAATTCGAGAACAACAGAGGAGAACATAGTTGTGTTGTTTTTTTTTTAAAGTAGGTATCTCTTAACATTTGACTCATTGTGTGAACCGTGTAACCTCAAATGAAGCTGTTGGTCTCTTATATGTTATTTGATTTTTTTAAAATTGATGAGCATATGTCCATTATTATCATAATTCTATGAATTTATTCCATCTACTTGCACACTAAGGACTCTGAGATATTACTTTTTCAAGGTTTTTGGACTCGTTCATGAATGTAATTTGGATAAATCTGATGGTAGAGGAGACTAAGAAATCATGCACAGGTTGATTCACACATAACATAGTCTGGAAAATTATTTTCTTTTTCCCCATACACTATTCCGTACTGACTAAAAAACGGGACTACTTATCTGTCTGGTGTTGGTGATTCAAGTTTTTGAAGAAATTGTTATAGTAGAATTTGATGGTCTTTTATATATAATTTCAAGATCTGGACCAGCTTCTAAATTAGCATTAAATATTATGTTAATAGGAGTAAGCTATTTCTCATCGTCTGAAGTTAATGTTTGACCTTGATCTCTTAATTACAATCCCTTTGTTCGTGCTAAAATTGTATACTTTTTTCCCATATAATTTTTTTCCTTCTCTTTAATTATGCGAAATTTACATTTGATTGACGTTTTAAATTTGTTACATGTGGTAGGAATCCCCAAGACTTCAGTAATTACTGTTGGAACTAAATGTCATGTATGGTTTTTTTTCAGTTTGTATATGAATATTATTGTGTAGCTTTTATTTTAGCTATTACATATTACTTTATTTATTATCTAGCTAGCCGATAGTTTTTTTCAAATATTTCCTAATATCAAATCACTGCCTATAATGATTCATGACACACAATTTATTTTCAATTGATTAGCGAAATTTTACGCTGTAAAATTTTAAAAAATGTCACTGCAATAATTATTAGTAGCTTGGTTGGATGTTATGGACACTTAAAAATACAATGTGAAAATAGCGGACTTGATTTAAATTTAAGATTGACAGAGACATAAACAAGTGTCTGGTTATTGTATGGTGTATGCAGCGAATAATTTAATCTTTTAATGGGCAAGTGTTCGATCTCCCAAATTTCTTGTTATTGTATGATATGTACAACTGACCTATTAATCTTTGTATACCGCTGTCATTTTCCAATATGCCAACTATGTCAACTCTCGTATATGTAGATCAGCCCTAACACTGCAAGAGTTTTATATATGCAACATATTAATATTAATTGAACATACAATTTATTGGAAGAAGTGCTGTCTTGAGTGGATTAATAATGTTTTACTTTCTATGAAGTATATAGTGTAATGAGTTCATCTACTTTACATGAAAAACTAGAAAGCGAGTATCTTATTATTTCATATAAAGCTTTTAATGTACATAACACATCTACTTCATTAAAGCATACTATAATATAATTACCCCCCCCCCATAATTCATATAAAGCATGTAATGTAATTAGGTAATCTACGTTATATACAAAATTTAATGTAATTAGCTAAATCTACTTTAAATAAAACATTTAATGTAATGCTTTCATATTATTGGCTATACTTTGCATTAAGATATTCATTAACGGCTTTGGAAATTAAGATTAATACAAGATGTTTATCAATGAATCCTTTTTGTACTTGGGTACGTGGCTCTGTTAATTGATTTACCTGATGTGAAGTCTTAATGACACATCACGCTTTAAATACTAAAGAAATACTTCAGCCACTGATTTGATGTCTAAATGAGGTAACATGTTTTAAAAATAACATAAACATTTCAGTCATTGAAAGAAAAACTAATGCTATATTTTAAAACTGAAATATGGAAATGATATTTTTATACAGAGAGACACGTATCGGTGGGGTGGGGGTGGGCGAAGAATAGGGTAGACAGTGAGATTAAGGACAGGGTTATGGCGTTAAAATCCTTAAAAGTAGGGATCGAATTCGAGATTATTTTTGTTGGCATTTTAAAATATTATCAAAAACTAATGTAATTTGTAATGTTACTGTTACAAATAATTAAAAATAAACAATCAAAATGTCATAATTGTAACACGGCAGGAGGGCATTATATAGTTTTATTTTGACAGTTGGGAATGTTTGTCTTCCTGGCTCGTCATCGCATCCCTAAGAAGGGATCGAAGTTGGGAATGTTTGTCTTCCTGGCTCGTCATTACATCCCTAAGAAGGGATCGAAGTTGGGAATGTTTGTCTTCCTGGCTCGTCATTGCATCCCTAAGAAGGGATCGAAGTTGGGAATGTTCGTCTTCCTGGCTCGTCATTGCATCCCTAAGAAGGGATCGAAAGAATTTTATCGAACTTCTCCTTTTATAAGCGTATTCTGTGGTTTATAAAATTTTCTAAAATTTAAAATTGTTTGGTTTTGTTTAAAGAATTATAAATTTTTAAAGTATGTTATAAGAGTAAAATTAGAAGGGGTCATTTCAACATCGCACCTAAGTCACATTTAAAAAAAAAATGAGCTTGGGGCAGTTTCATTAAAATCTGAGGGAGACAATCATGTTAAACCCAAGAGATAGAGTGGTGGTGACGAATTATTTATAATTATTATAATTATTTATAATTACACATTTTTGAAAAGAAAAATTAAAAAACTCACACATTATACTCAATTTTATGTCATAACTTTTTGATTTTTTTAACGAAGGGTATTGCTTACCTTGAAAAAGGAATCGACTTTTACACTTTAAATAAAAACGAAACCTACAAAACTGAAAAGTGAATTGGAATAACAGATGCATTAATCAGTATTTAATTAATGTTTTAAATTTGTAGTAAGGCGGCTCCAACAGTCATTGCAATTTTTTTTTTTCATTTCAAACTTTTTTTTTTTTCTAATAACGATTTAACAAAGAATATGTCATAATGTACAAAAACATATTTACAAAGAAAACACCTACATAAAAAAAACAACAACTAAAAACAATTATATTGAAGTTTTAAGCCACTAGGCAGTGTATCGATCTATACCATAATTTACGATTATCTTTATCGGGAAGTAGGGTGCAAATCGAGGGCGCCGATGAATTGTAATCGATAAGGGAGTCTGGGGAGCCTGCACCCTAGAAAATATGTTGGTTATTTCAAAATCAAGAGATGTATAATGTATTATACTTGAATTTAAAATTTATATTATATTTCTTGTATGGAGAAATACATTTTTTTAAGTAATTGTAGGAGGCATAAACGCACCCGGTTCCAAACATAAATTAAATTAACTTCGTTAGTGGCGGTGCTCCAGGGTAATCACTGGGCTGAAGGTTATTATCAACCTCTTACTATAAGAATTAGGGAAGGGGTGCAGCATTTTAGGGTGCTATAGACAGTCGGTATCAACCTCTTACTTTAAGAATTAGGGAAGGGGTTCAGCATTTTAGGGTGCTATAGACAGTCGGTATCAACCTCTTACTTTAAGAATTAGGGAAGGGGTGCAGTATTTTAGGGTGCTATAGACAGTCGGTATCAACCTCTTACTTTAAGAATTAGGGAAGGGGTGCAGTATTTTTGGGTGCTATAGACAGTCGATATCAACCTCTTACTTTAAGAATTAGGGAAGGGGTGCAGCATTTTACTTAATTAAACCTTAAGAAATATAAAACAATAATTTTACTTGTATATCATAAGAGGTTGGAATTTCATTGTTAAATCTCCCGTTACATGTTGGGAGGCGATATATTTTTTCCCTAATGCCACTTTTTAGTTTAAATATAAAATTAATGGAAATATTCAGACCAACATTTTTGAAAATGGGTTTCAAAATCATAATATTCACAATATTTCTCAAATACGCCTTAAAATGGCTTAAAAAAAAAAAAAAAAACTTAAACTTGACCATTCCTCTACATCCTTATTTAAGGACCCTATCTTGTGACAATTAAATAAACCCTATATATATAGAATCCCCAACTAGGCCCACCCCACCTACGCCCGCCCCACCTAGGCCCGCCCCAATTACGCTCACCCCAGCTAGGCCTGTCCTACCTACGTCCGTCCCACCTAGGCCCG
Organism: Lymnaea stagnalis; assembly: GCA_964033795.1. NCBI lineage: Eukaryota > Metazoa > Mollusca > Gastropoda > Lymnaeidae > Lymnaea > Lymnaea stagnalis. The sequence continues at coordinate 16,994 of CAXITT010001654.1, forward strand.
TCCCATCTAGGCCCAACACACCGACGCCTGCCCCACCTAGGCCCGCCCCGCCTGCGCCCACCCCAGCTAGGCCATACCCACCTAGGGCCAACACACCTAGGCCCGACCAACCTAGGCGAGACCCACCTAGGCCAGACCCACTCAGGCCCGTACCAGCTAGGCCCTTACTGGCTAGGCCCAACCCACCTATGCCTGACCCACCTAGACCAGAAACACCTAGGCGCGCCTCCACTTTTGTTTGTTGCAAAAAGTCTAGAGTTTTCACACGATCTTTTGAAAGGCTTATTAATGAAATCATGATCACATAAAAGAGACATTTCTAAATAGCAAATGAAAAAAATAATATATTCTTTATGTTCACATCTAATTCTAGAACGATAGATTTAAACACAAAAAAGGAGTTTTAAGACTATACAAATATCAATTTTTGTGGTTCTTATGTTTCTATAATTATATGACTACTGTACTGAATTATATATATTTTTAACTTTGTTTTTGAAAATTCTTGAAAGTTTTTAATGAATGTTGAAGATTCTACAACGTATTTTTTTTTTAAAATCCAAATCTCTACAAGAAGACTTATGTGTAAATTGTTTCATCTTGACATAAAGTGATAAAAAATATGTTTGTAGACATAACATGGTAAACATAGGCTCTGTTGGCATAACATGGTACAAATAGGCTCTGTTGGCATAACATGGTAAACATAGGCTCTGTTGGCATAACATGGTAACATAGGCTCTGTTGGCATAACATGGTAAACATAGGCTCTGTGGGCATAACATGGTAAACATAGGCTCTGTTGGCATAACATGGTAAACATAGGCTCTGTTGGCATAACATGGTAAACACATGCTCTGTTGGCATAACATGGTAAACATAGGCTCTGTTGGCATAACATGGTAAACATAGGCTCTGTTGGCATAACATGGTAAACAAAGGTTTTTTTGGCATAATATGGTAAACATAGGCTCTGTGGCATAACATGGTAAACAAAGGTTTTTTGGTATAACATGGTAAACATAGGCTCTGTTGGCATAACATGGTAAACAACGTTTTTTTTTGGCATAACATGGTAAACATAGGCATTGTTGGCATAACATGATAAACTAGGCTCTGTTGGCATAACATGATAAACATAGGTTCTGTTGGCATAACATGGTAAACATAGGCTCTGTTGGCATAACATGGTAAACATAGCGTTCGTTGCCCTCACGTGGTAAACAAATGTTTTGCTGTCTTAACGTGGTAAACATTTGTGTTTTTTTGGCTTAACAACTTTAACAATGTTTTGTTGTGAAATTACTTTTATTGGGAGATACATGTGGATAACACTTTTATAAGTTTATCGCCTTCTCGTCTCTATGGATACCCTTGTATGATTTGATTACCTGCCTGTGTCTAGAGATAACTCTCGTATGATTTTATCACCGGCTTGTGTCTAGGGGTAACTTCTGTATGACTGTCCCACCTGGTCGGGTAATTTTACCTCAATCTAGCTGTAAATATTCGAATTGGAGAGAATACTCCTGTTCACAAAAAGGCAAAGAACCAGAACCATTTGGTTAGGTTTTGAATTAAAATTAAATTTATTTTATAAACATTATCTCATTGTTTCCAAAAAACACATAATAAAATAAGAAAACAATCCAACTTTCATTTAGTGAAAGTATTTTTGTACATAATTATTTAAGATATTATTTAAAAAGATCTTTTAACAAAGTAAAAATATGTCCCAAAAAACTGAGATATATTTCGCTCTATGTATAAATTTATAAACGCATAAATAATTATATCCCTTTTCGCAATTTTGTTTGCATATCCTTTTCTATTTTTTTGTAATATGTATAAAAATCGATACAATTGAATTATGCAACAGTCATGCACTGCAGATTTATTTTGTTTCGTGAATTTTTTGGAAAGGCTTGTTTTTTTCCTTTTTTAAATTATTATTTTTATTCAATATTTATGTTGCAATCTTTGGACTAGTTCAAATAGTGCTGTAAACTTACATAGTGATTTGTGAGACATCGAATTGGATCGTTTAACTTTAAAACATTTTAATACTTGAAAATATATTTAAAACTAGCATGTACATTATATTGTTTTAATCTTAACTATCACGTCTTTTAGATATTGTTTAGTATATATTGCGTATTTGACGTCACTGGTGCCAAGCTGTATCATCCATTGATGTTCCCTTGGGTTATCCAGCGGCGTGGTGAGAGGTGATTTGCTGTTGGGAATTAGCTTATAATCCTTGAAGAGTAATCCCAGGCCGTGTGGATTTCCTCCGAAGCCCACGACATCGTCACATTGTGACGGACGGATGCCAGCAGCAATATTGTGTATTTTCATTAAGTACATGTTGTTTGCTTGAGTTTAAAGAAAGATACTATGTGGTCAATTAGTTGTTTAGTTATCTAAGAACTTCATTACATCTTTTTTAAAAATGTGAAGTAAAATAATTAAAAACTCTAAGTAAGATCATGTATTCAGCCAACGGCAGGCTACTACCAATCTATTTCATTTAATGTACAGACATAATGCACTCATATCGATTTCCAGCTAAATAGATTTATAAAACAGTAAGATTTAAAGAGAGAAAAGACGTACTATTTTACAGGGGCGTAGCTAGGGTTAGTGAAATCTAGTGATGTAAGTGTGTTTTTATCCCGTCAGCTCCCAAGACCTACAAGATGGATTTACGCTAGTTAAATTCGATTTACAGTATAACACTAACAAGGTCAAATAATCGTATGTCATGAAGTAAATATTTTTAAGATCTGTAACGTCAAGTAATATATTTTAAAAATTGAATTTACTTTTTTTAAATTGTGCTTTCCTGGTCTTCAAGGAACGTGATCAAAATCAATACCTTTTACCGTATCACTTTCAAATGATAGTAGAACCAAAAAAAAAAAAAAATTCTTAACTCTCCCATTGTGAATATTAAATAGTTATCCTGCCATTCTCTTCTTAAACGTTACTCCTCTTACTACCGAAATTTTATAATCGTTCGAATTTTTAAATTTATTTAAAGAGGCATATACCACAAAAAAATCTGAACGTTTCCATGAATATTAGGATTAAAGCTTTTAGTCTGCAGATTCTTGCTGTGTAAGTAGAACTTCTAACGTCACAAGAACACAGCCATATTTTGTCTCTTTACTGCCACAATTATCTAACTTTACTACAACACAGCAATCCATGGTATCAATACTGAAATCATGATCTAACTTCACAACAATACAGATTATATGGATGGCATCATTACACAGCCATATTTTGTCTCTTTACTGCCACAATTATCTAACTTTACTACAACACAGCAATCCATGGTATCAATACTGAAATCATGATCTAACTTCACAACAATACAGATTATATGGATGGCATCATTACAGACATCATTATCTAACTTTACTACAACACAGCAATCCATGGTCTTATTACTGACATCATTATCTAACTTTACTACAACACAGCAATCCGTGGTCACATTACTGACACCATTATGTAACTTCACTACAACACAACTATGCATGGCCTTTTACTGACAAAATTATCTAACTTCACTACAACACAGCCAGCCATGGTCTCATTACTGACAACAGATAGGCCTTTTAGTATCTTGAATATTATCATTTACCCATATGATTGCTGATAATCAATCTTTTATTTCAAGAAAATCATGCATAGCACAGTAACCTTAAATGTTGCAATCTCCAAGGCGTTCCGAGACAGCCGCTAAGTAAAACAAAGTTTTATATTTACATGAAAGCATTTATGCATTTCTTCTCGATAGTTCTTCAATGTAAATAACAATTCTAATGGCAGGCTCTTCAATACCGCCCTTATTCATGCAAAGACCAAGGTAAAAAGAATTAATTTTCGCTGACAATACCGACTTTACACAAAACACAGAAGAATGTCTTCAGCGGCTAGTTAATCAACTCTTAAATGCATGTAAAGTTTTTGGTCTGTTAATTAATCTACAAAAAAGTATCATGATAAGAGAGACACTGTTGCTTCCTAACATATGTATTGAGGACCATAATATGTTGGTTGTTAAACATTTCACATACCTTGGTTTAACCATCACTAGTTTGCAATCTGTTGACGAAGACGAAAACATTTGGATCTTAAACTTTGTGCTACCGCTGCTTACATGACCTGGCGCCGTCCTATCTGAAAGAGCTGCTGACGCCTTATGTACCCAGTAAAGAGCTCCGCTCATCCGATAGTGGCAAACTCTCGACACCACGTGTTTGCCTTGAGACTTACGGAAAGCGCACTTTCGCATTTGCTGGTCCAACAATTTGGAACGCCCTTCCTGTCGATCTTAGAAACAACCAGACACTGGAGTCCTTTAAAACAGATCTAAAGACACAATTTCGCAAATACCTTCTGGGATGATTGTCTACCTTATTTTCCATGTGTTGCTGTGTTGCTCCGGGTTGAAATGGCTAGAAAGACTTTGATATTGTATGCTTGTAATTAGTTTTTGTAGTGTTGTGTTTGTTTTAAATGTGGTGAATTATAGATATGTTTTTGTTGACTTTGTACCGCGCTTCGAGCCTTTGGGGATGAAGCGTGTTTTTTTAAATGAACTTTATTATTATTATTATTATTAATGTAAAAAATAAATATTGCTTAACATAAATAAGCGTGTGTTAAATAATCTTAAACTAAGCGTCTATCAGGCATGTGTACTTAACACGCCACTATGGCTGTGATGTATGGACCACGTATACCAGTCTAGGGAGGAAACTCAACAGCTTCCGTCAAAGATGTCTGCGTCGCATTTAACTAATTTAAGCTGGTAGGTACCTAACACAGAGGAACAGGCAAACACGTGTTCTAACACGTGGGGAAAGTCAAGAGTCCCACATAGTAAAATGTGTTCAAAAATAGATGGACAACTTATTTTGTATTGACAATAGTAACTGGCTCATTGAACCCATTACAATTCATGAAATCAATGGAAATCGAAAGGCTCGATAATCTTGTAATGAAATCGAGTATAAACATCAAATTGGTCACTACATTATAAATTCATCTTTTTTTTTTGTTCCTCATATATCGCTGTGTGTATTCAATTATTTTGGCAACTTCACAAGTTTTAACATTTTCATTATTAAAATATATTTACAGATCTAGAGTTGTCTTCAATTTTAATAATACTTAGTCAACTATCAAAAATAAGTAAAACTTTTCAAATTATAGTTTATCGTAGTAGGATGAATTGTAAAGAAGGGACATATGTTTATTTTAAATTGTATGATCGCATTATGTTTTATTTCTGTTTTTGAAATTTAAGTAACCTTTACAAATAGCGCAAGTTTGATCACTTATCATAACATTGAAAATGTTTTTGTTTTCTTTAAATGTGCTACATTTTGCAACCAAGTTTCATGAATAACATATTTCTTGTTTTTTCTTAAATACTTTGCATACATTTATTATTATTAACCTCTCAAATGCTTGTTTTTTTAATAGCATATAATATACACAATCTTTAACTGTCAGATAAGAATCAAGTTGAAAGTTAAGAAAAAGGGTTCTTTGTGACCTCTAATTTAGAGTATCATGCCATTTTCTTTCTTGTGATCTAGTTTTAGAAAGAAAAAAAAAACGTCATGTACCTCCATTCGATAGTCAAGCACACTGGGATGTATGTCAGCTCTGCCACACCATAGTTACGCCCTTAGCCAATGGCCCTGCCCAGGAATATAAAAATCGGAAAGCCACCCCCCACCCCACCCCCTCAACATCAAGTAATCGATGTCTCATAAAACAATGCACATTAATTCTCTCTTTTGTTTCGAGGACTAACTAAAGCACATATTCTGGTGAAGGTCTGAGATTACTCTCTTATGACCCCGGCTAGTAAATTGGCTATCAACTCCATCTGTTGAGCTGAGCCATACAACATGTCCCTCACAAGGGATCCTCCAACCACCCTGGCTTCCCCCGGGAGATCTAGTGCGGGACACTCCGTCAACAGATGTTCTAAGGTCTCCGGGGCCAGGCTGCAGTGCCGGCAGGTAGGATCTCTGATGTTGTCCAACCTCCAGAAGTATGTGCGCAGGGGACAGTGCTCGGTGCGCATCTGCGTTACTAAAGTCATATTTTGTTTCGAGGACTGAACGATGCCATATTCATGACATAATGCAAAATGCAACACGATTAGAAATTTAAACACATTTGTATTATATCCTTAGATGTAAGGATCGAATCAAGTGGATTACATCTTAAAATTAAGATTTAATTATCCATTTGAAACAATAGAATAGCTGTTTGGAATCAGTAATTGGTAAGCATATTTAATGTTATATATATATATAGGGTGTTAAAAAATGTAAAGTTTTTTATATTAATACAACAAAAGGAAAAATAAATTTAAACAATTTAATAAAGAAAATGTAGAAATATTATTTTAATATAATTCAAACTTTTTAACCTCTAAAGAACAGAATAAAAATGCATCCAAAAATTTCTCAAAGATAGCGAAAAAAATCCTTTAAAAAGCGACATCTATTTTTCCCCTTGAAAACTATTTATTTGTAATAAACATAAACTTAAAAATAAAAGGACATATTTTAATACGATATGTGACAGCTTGAATTAAGAACCAGGACAATAAGCCAAGAACTTTCGGCTAGGAGCTTTCCTCAGCAGACAGGGAATTTGAAATATAGGACAAGAAATAGAGACAAGTTGATAACTGTCGCCATTGTTTATTTTTGGAATTTTGATTTTCCAAAACCAAGATTATTGAAAGTGAAAGAATCAATAAAATGTAAATGTAAAAAAATCATTTATAATTGCATGTTTTAGATTCTACTCTCTACCACTGGGCTACCCTTGGAAAAAATAAGTAAAAAAAACAACAACAAACCAAAATATATTTTATAAAAAAAAAATATATCCATATTATATACATGTTCAATAAATAAACGCGTTACGGGAGTCGTGAAATAAATTAAGAGCATCAGTATGTTTAAAGATACTATTTTGAGAGGATTTCGTTATTTAATTATAAATATCATACTGTGCTTAACATTCGCCGCTTTTGATGACGGGCAGAAATCTTACTTTTATTGTTGCCTTGTATCGGTACTTTTTATTATTGGAAAAGAAAAAAAAAAGAAGAAACACAATTAAAAACTGTGATAACCTTGAATGAAACGACGAAGTATAAACATGTGCACATTGTGTTCAAATCATTGATCACAATAAAAGAATAACATTTAAAGTAGGGATATACCTTAATTATGGTTACCTGAAATTTGATTGACATATATTTCGTCGACGGAAATTTCATCAAAAAGAAATTTGGTCGATTACTTTTTTGAGTTCACACAATCTAATTGTACGTTAAATTTTTGTTTGAACGCTCTACACTATATGTTAAAACAAAATGTTTGCTCTAACTAATTTTTTAGTCAGATTAGAATCCAGTAGAGAGTTGAAAAAAAGTTAACTCATACCAGAAAGTTTTTGTAAACATGCATTTTAATTTTTATTTCATTTCTATAAGAGGTACTAGATTTACACAAAATACTTCTGGATTTATTTAGAAAAATGTTTTTAATTTTATCGAAGTGTAGAATGTGAAAGAAAAGTTATGTACATTTTTTGTTCAAACTAATATAATTTAGAATGTCATCCTATATTAGCTACCCTCTACTTTAAAAATAATAATACTGATGGCTTTTTAACTTGTAGCCATCTTTGTTGACTAGGAGTTACATAGAAATTAAATGTCAATTTAAATTTACAACAATACAAGACCCCTGCAACCAACATGTTTTAATGTGACCAATGAAACAAAACAACAATATTGTGATGATTTGAGTCTAAATTTTGTAAATTCTTCCACCGTAAAATCGCTCTTGTTAAATAATACCCCCTAACCCCAGTTTGCCCTTGCCGTACAATAACCCGAGTAATCTATTTTGTTATTAATGGATTCCGACGTGCGACGGCTCAAGCAACAATGTGATTCTGCGCCCCACCCCCCACCCCCTCTGCCTTAACATTGTTCTGGGTGGTAGGTCAAATCCTTAAGTTTATGCATCAGAAGAAAAGGTTTAACAAATCTATGAAGAATGTTATTTTCACTTACTCATGTTGTAATGAAAAAAAA
>CAXITT010001655.1:0-33401 GCA_964033795.1 Lymnaea stagnalis
ATTCTGGCTCCTGGTTTAAACTCAGAGTTTGCCTTCTCTTAGACAGGTTGCCGTCCAAGGCTAACGAGTCCCATCCACCCGGGTTGCTTGGGAATGGCTTTGGTGGGGATTGAACTCCAGACCACCAACTATTTCGTTTGAGACAGTTTAGACCGCTCGGCCACCCAGCTACCTATTAATTAGCTTCCTTACAGAAGAAAAGTGATTAACTTTGCACATTTTCGACATAATTGATCATCGCGGGATATTTGTGTTGGTGCTGTTTGCCACAATAGTTACACTTTTTTGCGCGTGGTCCTCTTGATATCCCTGTATCACATGTCACTGCCTGTACATCACATACTTCCATCAAAACTTTGAGCTGCAATGCCATTGTCTCCACTATCTTGCATAAGTTTTGCCTTAATGAGTGTCAGATCAGAAACTCCAAGTAGTCTAGCTCTAACGTTGTCACTCTAACTAGTTCCTACAATCCTGTCCTTATCAACGAGTCTTTCAGACTATTGAATTCAAATGGCTTTGCCTTGATTTTGAGGTCGGTCAAAAATGTATCAAACATTCTTCGTCACTTTGACTTCTTGAAAAACAAAAAAAAATTATTTCAATTAATACATTATTTCTTGGTAAGCAGTGATTTTCATTTATTTTTTTTTGAATTACAATTGACTGTGTGAAAAATCGTGTTTATATTAAGTTTTTCGCAGGTGGCTGGAATGTATTTAAAATTTCAATTGCATCCCGGCACATCACATGCAGTAAAGCCATGGTCTGCAACTCTTTAACCTTGGTATTCAGTCAACTGGCTTTCTCATAAATTTAAAATGATTTCTTAACTCTCTTCCAATCTACAGCAACATGTATATTTAATTCTAAGTTGCGAGTGGAGTAGGTTAATTTTGACACACTGTTTTAGTATAATAATATAGGGGCTCAAGTCTGTGGTCTGTGTAACAAGTAATCTTTATTGACCATTCTACATTCATTTTATAGCCCATATGACAAGACCATTCAGTCAAATTCTCCAATTAAGATTCTTTTTTTAAAGTTTAATCATTCAAGAAAACAGCTTAACATGCAAACCATACAAAATGACGACAACGCATGACAATCTGACTAAAATTTCAATAACTAACTACTAAAACAATAATCATTATTCACTTAAACAAGTGTTTACAATTTGGTCTGATTTATTTACTTCTTCTGTCAAGCGATCTATAGAAAAAAATGTGTGATCTAGAGTCACACCAAAATATTAATGAACAAATATTGTCTTGTTCATAGTTACATTCTGATAGAAAAAAAAAATAATGTTCCAATTGCTCGTAAGTCATATCATTGGTATCATAGAGATAAACTTCACAAGTTTGAAGTAACGTAAAAATTTTAATATATAATTACCTTCTGTTTGTATTATTAGATCGGAACAAAATCTTAGAATACAACGTGTCCAACGCAGATTTTAATCCACCAGGTAATACAATTTATGTTATGCTAATTAGATAAATGCTTCCGTAGCTTTAACAGATTTTTATTTTAAAAAGACATGAGCCCAATCATTATTATAAGTACTTCCTTCAGATAATTATAACTTAATATCGTAAAAATAGTTTAAAGAAATAGACAAATNGTTTGTATTATTAGATCGGAACAAAATCTTAGAATACAACGTGTCCAACGCAGATTTTCATCCACCAGGTAATACAATTTATGTTATGCTAATTAGATAAATGCTTCCGTAGCTTTAACAGATTTTTATTTTAAAAAGACATGAGCCCAATCATTATTATAAGTACTTCCTTCAGATAATTATAACTTAATATCGTAAAAATAGTTTAAAGAAATAGACAAATGACGGATCATCCCACCCCCTTTTTAATATATCATATTATATCTTACATGCACCTGTTTACCATTTTTGAGTAATTCATTTAAAGGGTCACCTTTCGTTTGCAAACACTGATTTTGTCAATTTGTATCGTCTATCATTCGTCTAAAATCTTTTGTAAAGAGTCGCATTGTTATGTAGCACCTGTTAATTTCACGTTTCCCATGTGTTGCCAAACGCCACGTTCGTATTGGGCGTGGCCTATTCCTTTTCCATCTTGCCGTGTTTAATACTGCGAACAAATAAACATAATTAATCTGTTCTCATAGCATGCTGTCGAAAGTTAACGAGTGAACTAGAAAAGTTAATAATCTCTAAGTTGTTTATGGAGCGCGTCTTACATAAAGGGACGGAGATTCAGATATAATTTTTTCACTTCACGAGACAAGGGTATTATTCTGTGTGTACTCATATCGCATTCATCATTGCACATTATTAATTCGCACATTGTATTAGCTGTGTACCTGCACAAGACATACCAAACTCTGTTAGCTGGTGATTTGAAAATTATATTTCTTTTCTTTTGTAATTATATTAAGAACTAAATAGGTCAATCTTATTAAATGTGATTAGAACAGTTCTAAGTGTCGTATTTTTCAATTATAGATCTCATATGGTATCGTCCTTTTGTTGTGCACTGTTAACAAGAACGAGCCATATAATTAAAATAAGATATTAATTTCTCACTATAGAAGGCAGAGCGTAACACGCATATAAGATCGAATGATTAAATGTACAGTATTAAAGCAAGTTGTGGCGCCTTTTATTTTTCAATTAACCTTTCGTAACATTTTATGATTCATCAGTTTGATGACCGTACATGGTTGTAAAACAAATAAAAATTATATAATAAACGATGTCTACGTGTTAGAAATGGGATGAAATACAAGAACTTTTTAAGGTGAATATCATCATCGGAGGATCCTGATATTACAGCGTATATGTTTCATTAAAAATTGAATTGTTTAATATGTTTTTATGTCAAGGATCATTTTTTATGAGTGACACAATGTTTGTTTTTGAATAAATTTATTTTTGATATTTCTAACTTCAATAATTTTGACATGTTAGGATCTTTTACCTTTTCACATTAAAACCTCCTCCAACATGTAGTTTTATTGATGGTAGTAGATTCCCAGGTGTATAGGGGTTAAATTACATTAAAAATCATAAATTACAGTCTAGCAATCAAGATGTCACCATAGCTCAATATATTCTTTGATATGGGGTAATTTAATAACTAAAAAAAACATCGATTTATTTCAAATATCTTTTTTATAAAACAAAATAACTACAAAATTCTAAGACACTATTTAGAATTAATCAATATTTGCTTTTCAAAATCATAACACGTTAACAAACATAATGTTCGACATACATCGCAAAATATAAGTGTATATCTTAAAAAAACAAAAATACGGTTAAAAAAAAAAAAAGAAAAAAAAAAAAAAAAAGAAAAAAAAGAAATAAAAAAAAAAAAAAAAAAAAAAAAAAAAAAAAAAAAATAAAAAGAAAAAAAATTAAAAGTGTAGGTAACAACAGCAGAAATAGAACTGAAAAAGGAAAGTGCAAGAGAAAAATATAAAAATAGAAATCAAAAGTAAAAAAAAAAAAAGCCTTAAGAAAAAAGATACAAATGCTTACATAGATGGTCTAGCAGCAAAAGGCAGACAGGAAGCGAACCTTGAAAGAGCTATACAAACTTTCAAGAATGCGGTAATGAAAATATAAAAGGCTGAAGAGACCTTTTAAAAATAAAGAAGGTAGATCAATAACGGAAAGAAAAAGCAACAAAAACGATGGAAGAATTACTATAAGGAACTATCAAACAGACTCCTACCCACAGACACACCAGATTACAACCAGCAAATGAAAAACTACAAATAGAAGAAAGCGCAACAAATAAAGAGGATATAAATCTGGCAATTACACATCTCAAATTAGGGAAATTACCGGGACAGAATAATATTAGAGCAGAGATGTTGAGCGCTGATATAGTTACATTGGTCAAAATAATGTACGATCTGTTTAAAAATTAATGGGAAGAAGAGAGAGTTCCAAAAGTTTGGAAAAAGGATACCTTTCAAGATACCAAAGAAAGGTGACCTCAGAAATGGGGCAGATTATAGAGGAATAGCACTGCTGTATGTACCAGGAAAGGTTTTCAACAGACTTGTTTTAAATAGAATTCGATAACCGGTCGAAATAAAGCAACGAGAACAACAGGCTCGCTTCCCCTGAAATATATTATGCACATATCAAATTGCAACATTAAGAATCATTGTATTGTGATAAATGAAACTCAACCGTATATATAAAATATGTAAGACATCGAGAATGCATTTGATAGCCTGGACCAACGAACCTTGTGTAAACTGCTTTGGCACTATGGAGTACCAGCAAAACTAACCAGGATCAGTCAGAGCTGTTAAACAGAAAAGACTTGCAGGATGGTCCACTAAGGTAGACTTACAGATGACTTTAAAGTTGAAACTGGATTGGGAAAGGATGTCTAGCTGCCCCTTTCCTATCCATCCTTGCAATTGATTTGAACATGAGAAAATGCACAGACAAAAGATGAAATGGATACGGGGGACACTTGGACACTGAATGACCTAGACTTTTCAGATAACTTTGCCCTTCTGTCCCACAAACAGCAACAAAGGCAGGAAAAGGCAGAGCCGCCATTTCAGAACAGTTCGGACTCTATATATATAAAAGTAAGACAAATATCACGAAGTTAAACTCAGCCAACCAAGAGCATATCTCTACGGAAGAAAAGGCACTGCAAGAAGTGAAATGCTTCACATACATAGGCAGCACCATCGACTAAAATTGTGCATGCAAGGTGGATGTGAGGACAACAATTGGAAAATCTAGATTATCGTTTGTGCTATCAAAGAAACTATGTGAGTAGAAGCAGCTAAAGCTGCAGACCAAAGTCAGAATATTTAACGCTAATGTTAAAACAGCTCTAATATGTGAAGCAGAAAATTGGAAAACAACAGCTAGCTTTATGCAGAAAGTACATAGCTTCATAAACACATTCCTTAGAAAGATCATGAACATCAAATTGCCAAACTCCATCACTAAAAAGACTACTAGAAACGACTTACTAGGCGCATATTGACGAAGACATCAAAAGAGAAGATGGAGTTGGATAAGGCACACTTTTCGAAAACCCCCAGATAGCATGACCAGAAAGTCTCTAACATGGAATCATCATTGGAAAAAAAAAGAGAGAATTAAAACAGAATACAGGGTGACGGGAGTTAGAGAAAGACACGGAAATTATTAATTACAGCCGGAAGCATATGGAAAGAACGGGAAAATTATAAATGGAAAAATCTTGTGGAGGACATACTCCCCCGGTGGGGTAAAATGCATAAGAAAAAAAAAAAGACACTAACCATGCACAAACGTGTTTCATCTCCTCTTGCTATAAATTCTCAGTCAGTTGCCTTTTTTTCAAGGTGGTTGTCAAATACCAAATATCGTGCTGTTGATAGCTTTATTTTGAAATTAATTTGATCAAGATAATTTAAGAAAACAAACGAATTTAAGGCGCCCAGCCAAAACAAATTATCCAAAAAAAGTTGTCTTAATTCAGAAAACTTTTATTATGTACCAAAAAAATTGAAATGTCGTTATTTGTGTTTGATTCAATTCCATCCACCCATGAAAATTTATTTTATAGTTCGCATAAGAAAATATTTGAATCTAAGGCCCCTTGCCTGACACGGAATATTGCAAAATGTTTGTGCTAAATAAGAAACCTTTGCGGGCGTGCGAAAAACAACTCGCAAAATTCTTATCATAATTGCATGAGTGGTATTAGGATGCAAAAAGAAATGTGTATAGCGCCAACAGTGTAAAATATAAAACATATTTGATCCCCCCCCCCCACCGACCAAAAACGGAACAGTTAGCATTGGTGTTACTATTTACTCTGTAACATACAAAATGAAATGTCACTCTTTGTATTTAATTACATTCAACCCACCTAATCAATAGCTTGTTTGAAAAATAATTTATATTTCTCTTATAAGAAAACTCGAATTGAGGGTCACTGGCCCAAAAAGGAAATTGTGTAAAATGATTGTTCTTATTTAGAAAGCTTTTCGGACTTATGGACAACTACTCACCAAACATTTATCGCATGAATTGTATAGTAGTGCATACGGGTTGAAAATATATTTAGTTTCTCATATAAAAAAACCGAACATAGGGCCCCTGGTTAAAAACTCAACATCTTAAATGAGTGTAATAATTTAAAAACCTCTTAGGGCATGCGCACAATATCTTATCGACGTTTTTTGTGACTTTTGATCAATTGTACATAGATGCTTACGACAATTATATTTATAGAGACAATAAACAGTCGGGAAAACGAATGTAGGGCCCCACCACAAACGGAATATTGTGGAAAAGCTGCATTACTTCAGAAACCTTACGTATTATGTCAAACACAAAATTTAATGTCGATATTCGTATTTGTTAAAACTCTATACATTCATATTATATCCAGTTTTAAATTATATTTGTAAAGTGTCAATAAGAAAAGACGAATTTAGGAAACCTAGCTCTAATAAAATAAAAAATAAAAAAAATATTGTAATAATTGAGAAAGATTTCAGGCGTTATCAAAACAATTCTATATATTTTTATCGGATTAACAGTTTAGGTGCACACACGTAAATTATGTTTACATAGCTTTTATCAGGAAAAATTAGGGCCAAAAAGAAAAAAAAAAAAAAAAAAAAAAAAATTTTTTAATCTATATATATAAAAATGAATGTCTTTTTTTTTTTTTAAAAGTTTAGGTGCACACACGTAAATTATGTTTAAATAGGTTTTATCAGGAAAAATTAGGGCCAAAAAGAAAAAAAAAAAAAAAAAAAAAGAATGTTTGTAATCTATATATATAAAAATGAATGTCTTTATGTATGTATCATTGTATGTCTCGTATGTGCTTCTACGCCATTCTTGCGATTGCAACAAAATTTTAATGAGTTGTTGTCCATATAACCGGCCATTTATCTGAGTCATTACAACCCTTATTCAATGTTCCGTTTTCAGCCGTTGGCCCTTAATTTTTTTTTTTCTTTTATGAGTTATGTGAAAAATAATTTCCAGTTGCGCTCCTACGCCATTTATCGGATTCCGATACAACTTTGGTGTGATGTTTCAAGCACGACCGTTAAGGTTTCTAAGTTATTACAACCGTTTTGGAATATTCAGTTTTCAGCCAGGGGCTCTATGTTCATTTTTCCAGATATGAGATATATAAATATATTTTCAAACCGCATGCGCTCCTACACCATTCATGCAATCCAACAAAATTTTGGGGAGTTGTCCATAGGATCTCGCTTTTGACTGTGTTATTTAAACACTTCTAAAATATTCCGTTTTAGGCCGTTGACCAAATAATTCGTACTTTTATCATATGAGCTTTGTAAAAAAATAATTTTTCTATGCTCTCCTACACCATTTATTCCATTAAAATAGAACTTGAAGAGATGTTGCCACCAGCACGGCCGCAAAGGTTTTTTTAAATTGTTAGAACCGTTTAAAAATATTCAGTTTTGAGCAAGGGGCCCTAAGTTCGTTTTTTTCTAATATGAACTATATACATATAATTACAAACTTTATGCGCTCCTACACCATTCAACCGATTGCGATAAATAAAGCTACGTTGTTTTCCACAAGCCAGAGCATTTTTCTTAGTCATTATAACCCTTGTAAATATTCCGTTTCGGAGCACTGGTCCCTAATTCGTTCTTTTTCTCGTGCGAGTTTTATAGAAACATAATGTCCGTATGCTTTCCTCTACCATTTATTAGAATGCGATACAACTTTAGAGAAATGTTGTGCGTACGCTCGAAAAGATTTTTTATTCATTATAACCATTTTAAAATATTCCATTTTAGCCACGGGTCCTATGTTCGTTTTCTCTATATAAGCTATACAGTTTTAATTTCAAACAGAGCTAATTCATGGATGGATAGCTTTTTAATAAATTACAATTAGTGAAATTAAATTATGTGTGTAACATTTTAAGTAAGTTTCTTAAGTAATACAAAAAAATTATACAATATTCCGTTTGTGGCCGGGCGCCCAAAAATCTTTTTCCAGCCTTTTATTATCTATATAATTATCGTGTGTGGGTGGCCGAGTGGTCTAAACTGAGCAAATCTCAAGTTGGTGGTCTGGAGTTCAATTCCAGCCAGAACCCATTCAAGCAAAAACACCACCAGCTACCCGGGTAGGTGGATCTCGTTAACCTTGGATGGCAAACCTGGAGATGGAGTCCATAAAGGCGGATAACATTGATAACAATGAACAACTCATGGGACGTCACTGGTGCCAAGCTGTATCATCCAATGATGTTCCCTTGGGTTACCCAGAGGCAATTTGCTGTTGGGAACCAGCTTATAATCCTCGTTGTATAATCTCAGGCGCACTACCACAATTTTTTTTTACAATATTCCGTTTGAACCTAATTTCGTTTTTTCTTCTAAGGGCTTAATATCTATAATTTGAAACATCGCTATTGAGTGTGTGGATGCAGATGAATCCACTCGCACATTTTTCTAACTTTGAACAACCACTTTACAATATTCCGCTTTGTTTTCTTAAATGAGCTTCATCAATATAATTTAAGACGGAGCTGTCAACACTACCATCCTTGAAAAAAATGATGCATTTTTAGTTTAGAGAGTATTTTTTTATTTTATAAATAAGCTTGAATTTTGTGACGCATTTTAGAATCGGATATGACATGGAACACGTGTTGTTGGTTTTTTTAAAATTAAAAGTATTTCTTTAATATAATCTTATAATTTCGGAGTTGTTTTGTATTATGTAAAGACATTTTACATGGATCGATGGCTTCTCAATTAATTAAATAACACACTTGACAATGTAGGTATTGAAATATGGTAATATCGTGATTTTAACGCTGGAATTTATGATTTATAATTGAATGTGAAGCTATACAACTTGAACTCTCCTGCCAACAATGAAACTGCCTATTGTACGAGATTTTCGTGTAATAAGATGGAAGAGCCTAATGTGTGAACATTATTAAAGTTAGAAATATTGTTAATTAATTGAATCAAGTACAAACAGCGCTATTTCATTTTGTTTGTGACCTAACAAGTTGCGTTAATTGTGAAATAACATTAATAAGAAAAGATATCAAATGCATTTGTAATATTCTACACAAAGCAAAAATTTCACTGACAAATCAGTTAAGCAACACAAACGAAATGTTATTGGTTTTTCTACACCTCAAGCACTAAAGAAAAAAAAATCATCACGAGCTTCGGAGACATTCGAGCAACGAGATGCAAGACAAGAAACCGCTCGATTAAGCAATGCATAAACCTTTCATCAGAAACATTCGAGCAATAACATGCAAGACAAGAAACCACTCAACTGGGCATTGCTCAAACCAGCTTATCTGAAACAGTCGAGCAACGGAAATCAAGACTTTAAACCGGCCGATTAAGCAATGGTGAAACCAGTTTGTCTGAAAAAGTCGGGCAGCGAGAAACACGACTTTATTATGTTAGAGTTGGCACTGATCGATCCAGACGAACACTGCACGCTGAATTAAATGTTAGTGCATTCCATTACGATGCTAATTATGATTACAGTCGTCATCTAAGTGGGGTTATTGTTAAAGTGGATCAACAATGCGTGTTTTGCAATAAACTCAAATTTATGAATGAAACACCAGGAGTTTGCTTCGCCGGTGGGAAAGTGAAATTGGCAGAGTTGCATTCACCAATGGAACCATTACCAGCGTTGCTTTCCGATCACACAAGCCAATCGAAACATATCTTTGGAAACATAAGAAAGTACAATTCACGTTTCTAAATGTCATCGTTCTGTGCAACAAATAACGTTTGTGAGAAATACATGCCAACATTTAAAGTGCAAGGCAAAATTTATCATCGTGCAGGATTTCTGATGCCAATGCCAAACACAGATCGCAAATCTCTTCAAATGTATTTCATGGAGAATACTGATAAACAAATCGATCATCGTTGTTATATCAATACGGGCACTGAACGAGAAATTGTCTCTCATTGCAAACGATATTTTTGCAAAACACCGAATTAATTAAAATGTTTTGAATTGTACTTGAAAAGAGGCCGACTGATGACTACAAAGTCATAATTTTGGCAGACAAAACACCTGTGGGCCAACACAAAAGACAATGCACCAACAATTGATGAATTGGCGATCGTTATAATTGGCGAAGAATTTAACTCACGTGATATAATTCTTCATCGCAGAAGGGGTAATGTTCAGCGAGTCTCAGAAACTCATCGCTCTTACGATGGATTGCATAATCCTATTTTATTTGGCAAGAAGAAGAGGGATATCATTTAACATCAAATTGAGAAATCCACAGACAGATAAGGAATCGAATAAAAATGTCAGTGCCATGAAATACTATTCATATCAATTCATGATCCGTGAGAGTTTCATAAAAATCATATCTTGAAATGTCAACAATTGTTCCATCAATAAATTGTTTATATGTATGCGAAAATCGAAACTGAAAGACTCCTCTACATTATATTAAATCAAAGCAAGTTACGTTCCTAAGAGTACATCAATTTACGTGATGAAATTGTGAATGATTGCATTGGAATTCAAAAGAATTGGGGAAAAATGGTTATACTACCTGCAACATTTGCTGGAAGTCCACATCACATGCATGAATACCCACAAGATGCAATGACATATGTTCCCGCATATGGCCGCCCAGATTATTTTATTACATTTACATGCAACCCTAAGTGGGGGGAAATACAAGAACTTTTGTTAAATGGACAATCAGCATCAGATCGCCACGATATTACTGCGCGTTTGTTGAAACAAAAAAATGTAATCTTAAATAGATTTAATTGTCAAGTATCATGTTTTTCGAGGGATAAGCTGTTGTGTGTAATCCATTGAATGACAAAAAAGAGGACTGCCAAAGGAACAAATTTTAATTTGGTTGATCGAAATTGTCTAACCAGATCAAATTGATAAAGTCATTTCTGCAGAAATACCAGATGACAACATTGATCTATACTTATAAGAAATCGTCACCTAAAACATGATTCACGGTCCACGTGGCTTACTCAAAGAAAATTCACCATGCATTTACGATGGGGAATTCACAAAACGATACCCAAGAGATTTATTTGCGGAGACTATCACTAGCAATGATAGCTATCCATTGTAACGTCGACGATCAACTGAAGATGGTGGAAAATAAATCACTTTAAAAGTACAAAACAATGATTTTGAAGTCGATAATCGTTGGGTTTTACCGTATTCACCGTTATACTCGAAAACGTTAAAAGCACACATCAATGTAAAGTATTGCAATTCGGTGAAATTGATCAAGAACATTTGAATATATGTCAACAAAGGAAGAAATATGGCAGTTTTCGAACCGGAAAAAAATCTGTTTAGATCGATGAAGTCTAGCAATATCAACTTGGACGCTACATTAACAGCAATGAAACAGCAAGGCGCATTTTATCTTTTTCGATCCATGAACGCCACCCAACAGTTGTTAATTTAACAGTGAACCTTGAAAACGGACAGCGAGTGTACTTAACAGCAGAAAATACTCGCGTAAGAGCAGTTCAACATCCGTCAACAACTTTAACTTTATTTTTCTCACTGTCCCGGAATTGTATTTTTTGCTAAGACGCTACTTTACTCTGAAGTCCCAACACATTACACATGAAATGCATCAGCGAAAAGTTTGAAACGTCACAAACAGGGTAAAGCATTTGAATAACTCCCCAATTTATATTCGGCTCAAAAATTAGGACGTCTGTACACTGCTCACTCAAACAATGCAGTATGTTTTTACTTGCGATAACTGTTAATCAACGTACGTGGACCATCATCCTTCACATTTATGATAATAGTAAACGTCAAGTGTGTGCCACTTATCGTGAAGCTTGCCAAGAATTAAAACTTTTGGAAAACGATGCTCATTGGGACACTTCACTATCTGATGAATCGAATATTGCTCAACCATAACAAATACACACTTTGTTTGCAAACATATTGACAACGTGCTTCCCATCCAATCAAAAAGATCTTGGGAGAAATACAAACACGACATGAGTGAAGACATCCTACATCATTTGCGTCCAACGAATCAAAATCCGGACATTAATTTTACACCAATCGTCTATAATGAGACATTGGTTTCGATTGAGGACATACGTTTGGCAATCTCTAACAAAGCACTGGTACAGTTGGGAATGACTTCTGCGAATCGATCTGCAAACAAGCTTTTCAATCGTGATTTGCAGTCAGAAACGTACCATGACATCGAAGAATTAGGTACATTTGTTCAGAAGAATCTTCTGAAATTGACTCCAGAACAACTCATAGTGTATGACAGAATTATGCATGCAATTACCAGGCAAAGCGGTGGACTATATTTCATAGATGCGCCAGGAGGCACAAGAAAAACTTTCCTACATTCACTTTTTTTGGCAACAATATGATTACAAAAAATATTTTGATGGCTTTTGCAGCATCTGTAATTGCAGCAACTGTCTTCGATTGTGGCATCAACAGCTGCCGATGAATTATATGCAGGCTTTAAACCATCAATTATAAGGTGACATTTACAGAAATCGACTTTGAAGACCAATATGCAAAAACAACTACATAATGATGCATCCGCTGAACGTTTTTCAAAACAATTGTTGGAAATTGGGAATTGGAAAATAGCAATTAATGATTCCACACAATGTTTTACAACGCCAACACGCTTCTGTAAAATTACAGCTACTACCGACGAATTCAAACAAAGTTGTTTTTTCCCATATATCGTGCAATATTACAAACATCATCAGTGGCTCAGTGCACGTGCTATATTAGCAGCAAAAACAACTATGTCAAAGCCATCCATGTAAGCATTCTAAATGAAATCCCTGGCAAAAAATGGACAACGTATGAGTCCATTGATACTATTATGAATTAAGACGAAGCTGTCAATTATCCAATTACGTTACTTGCCAATCATTCCATTGCATGTTTTAACACATAAAATTGGCGTGCGTATTATTCTTTAACGAAACGTAAATCCACCACGACTTTACAAAGGTAACAAGTTTCAGGGGAAAATTTGATGAAAACTAACATCGAAGCTACTATTTTAAACGGAAAATTTAGGAGGAGAAGATATACTATTGCAAGGCATTCCAATGATTCCAAAAGATATGTCATTGGATTTCAAACTTCTGCAGTTTGCGGTGCAACACGCGTTTGCAATGACTATCTACAACGCGCAGGGACAATCGGTACACGTTTGCGGAATAATTTTGGAAAACCCATGCTTCTTCCATGGACATCTGTATGTCCCCTGCTCTCACTTTGGAAAACCTTCTGATTTATTCGTGTATGCACTAGACGGAAAAAAATGTGTATTTAAAAGCTCTACAAGAAACATAATTAAACTGCAACTAATTTCTTTCTTTGATTGGCATTGCAAGGCATGCTGGGTACTTACTAGTATCTTATATAAATTTGCGGGCGTGTGGACAACAATTCATCAAAATAGTATCGCCAACACATGAATGGTATAAAAGCTCATACAATTTAAAATATATTTCTATAGCTCATAAAAAAAAGAGAACATAGAGTCCATGTTTCAAAAATGATTATTTTAAAATTGTTAATAATTCAAAAAAAAAATTTGAAGGCGTCTACAAAGCATCTTTTAAAATTTTTATCGCATTCGGATAAATGAGAAAACGAAAATAGGGCCCTGGCCCTAACAGAATATTTTTAAATGACTGTAATAATTCAGAAACATATGCTGAGGTGCACACAACATCTCCCAAAAGGTTTATCGCCTTCGATTAAGTGGAATAGAAGCCCGTGTGGAATTCATGTTTTGAAAGCTAAAAAAAATAGAAAAAAAAAACAATTTTGGGCCAACAGATTAAAACGGAATTTTTTAAAAGGATTGTAAGGGCTCAGACAAAATTTGCAGGCTAGTGGACAAAAACTAAGAATTTTATTGCAAACGTATGAATGATGTGGGAGCACATACTGGGCATTAGAGACCGACCTAAAGTGATTTTCTGATTTCGGCTGAAGCCGAAAATAGGCAGAAAGTTTAAAATGACTTTCGGCCGAAACTGAAAAAAATATCGAATGTTTAAAAATGACTTTCGGCCGAAACCGAAGCCGAAACCCAAAATGAAACATTTAGATACATACGTCGAAATGATGGCAGAAAGTATAAACATTTACATTCTTTTTATTAAAAATTTAGATAATCGTGAATATTAATAAATAAACATCTAATATAACATGTTGTTGTTAAATATGGTTTGGTTTGTTCTTAAAGATAACTTAGTTTGTTGTTAAAGATCATTCAGTTTTTTGTTAGTGATCGCTTTATTAGTTTCATAAAGATCGGTTAGCTTGTTCATAAAGATCGCTAAGTTTGTTGTTAAAAAGCATTTTTTTTTTTTTTAGGATCCCTTATTTAGTTTTTTAATCATTTCGTTTTTGTTTAAGATCTTTTACTTTTTTATTAAAGATAATTTATTTTGTTCAAAAAAGATCACTTAGTTTTTTTCTTAAAGATCGCTTGGTTTGTTATTCATAAAGATCGCTAAGTTTGTTGTTAAAAAGCATTTTTTTTTTTTTTAGGATCCCTTATTTAGTTTTTTAATCATTTAGTTTTTGTTTAAGATCTTTTACTTTGTTATTAAAGATCATTTAGTTTGTTCAAAAAAGATCACTTAGTTTTTTTCTTAAAGATCGCTAGGTTTGTTCATAAAGATGGCTCAGTTTGTTCTTGAAGATAATTGATTTTGTTCTTAAATATCACTTAGTTGTTCTTTAAGATCATTCAATTTGTTCTTAAAGATAATTTAATTTGTTTGTATTGATCTTTTAGTTTGTTTTAAAAATGCATTTAGTTTGTTCTTAAATATCGCTTTTTTTCATAAAGATCTCTTGGTTTAATGTGATAGATAATTGATTTTGTTCCTTAAGATCGATTAGTTTGTTCTAAAACATCTTTTAGTTTGTTACTAAAGAATATTTAGTTTTCTGTTTAAGATAGCTTAGTTTATTCTTATAAATCATTTAGTTTACTATTAAAGATCATATGTGTTGTTCTTAAAGATCACTTAGTTCATTCTTAAAAATCGCTAAGATTGTACTTTAAGATCGTTTAGGTTTTTTTTTTATTAAAGATCGCTTTATTTGTATTTAAAGATCACTTTATTTGTTTGTAAAAATTATTTTGTTTGTTCTTAAAGGTCACTTAATTTGTTCTTAAAAATGGTTCATTTTGTTCTTGAATGGCGCTTAGTTTGTTGTTAAATATCGCTTTTGCTGAGAATTAGATGACCGACATCGTCAGTCACTTTTTGCCGGATGACCGAAAGTCTAAGTCAATTTCGGCCGAAACCGAAAAAAACCCGAAAGTTAACTTTTCTCTTTCAGCCGAAACTGAAATTAAGCCGAAAGTTAACTTTTAGTTTCGGCCGAAACCAAAACTTGGCTGAAAGTGATAAAATGACCACTTTCGGCGCTGAAACCGAAGCCGAAACCGAAGCCGAAACCGAAATTCGGTCGATCTCTACTAGGCATACATACAACATGCAGATATTCATATATATATATATATATATATATATATATATATATAATATCCCTCTTCTTTTTTTTTTTTGCTTTCTTGAGCAACACATCTTTAATTAAAACATAATTTAGTAATTCTACTTTCTTCTAGGATGTCGGGCAAATTATCATGAAGTTGGTAAAAATTATTTTATATCGCAACCATATCAAGGGAGAATAAAGTTTTATGCGTCCAACTTTGAGTACGGCAACGACGTGGCTTCTGAAACAAGGTGCAACAGGATCTGTGGAAACCTGGTTGTTGTAGACACTGAAGAGAAAATGAACTTCCTCATCAATTTTATGGAATCTAATAGTGTTACTTGTGCGCTTATCGCTGGGAATGATAAGAAAGAAGCGTCAACATGGGTCATCGGTAATGGGACAACACTGATTCCTTTTCTAAAGTGGGGTCAACAGCAACCCAATGGCTGTAGGGCAGGACATCACTGTTTATTTTTAGATAGGGGGTATAATGGAATGCTTGACCTAAATTGTGATGGAAAAAATTGGTGGTGCTCTTTTATATGTGAAAGGTATTTCCAGAGAATGTGATTAAAAAATACAATGTTTATTAAAAAACAACTGTATCCCTGAAAAATGTAACTTGTTTTGTTTATGCAAAACATCATTGTTTAAATGTAGAAAAAGGTGCATAAAGAATTTTCGTAACAAAAAAAGCAACGTGTAGTTTTGGCACCAGCTATCTTCTAAAATAAGACAGTTGGAACTTTAAAATCTTTTCCACACACAACAAGTAAGAGTTATACATTTAACAAACTCACATTTTTTCAGGGTTGTAACTAAATATAATTTTTATTTATACAAAAATGAGCTGAGGCTCAATTTTACAAAATATTTAAAGTGAGACAAAAGTCAATGTAAGTTCATTTTTTTTAAAAAAATCATAAAAAAACAATCAATTAAGTTTTTCTAAAAATATAGGACTCAAGTAAAAGTTAATTTAAAGCACATCAATGAGAAATAATCAGGCAAATGTGAAAACAACCAAATGTTTTATAGAAGTTATCACAGCACTGCATGTTCACTAAAACTAAGAATTGATTTTTAAAATTTAATAAAAAAAATAACGAAATATGGTATCCTAACAAATTGTACACAGTGTTTTAGAATTTATTAATCTTGATAATAATGAAGGATACACATTTCTGCTCAATCAATATTATAAAAAATGGGTATACATATAATCTACAGAAATCATTAACTATGAATGAGTATTAATGAAAAGCAATCGATAAGAAGAAAATGATTATTTCAGCAAGGAATATGCACAAAAATGAAGCAATTTTTTTAAAAATAATATACGATTAAGAAGCAAGGTATCTAGTATCTATATAAAATTTATTACACATAAGACTTAATAATAAGTTACATTAAACACTGTGTTGGTCAATATAGGAAGGAAAGAGGACGATTATCCAGTCTCTCTATGGTGTACAAGATAAACAATGGGGTGGTCCATTGCTCAAGTATTTAACAGAAACTAGTCAATCTTCCACAATAGACTTTGATGAGGCATGTCAAACAGTTCAGGCTTATCACAGCAAGAACACAGTATTCCAGACCTAGACAATTAATAACTGGAACATGTTTCCAAAAGGAATAGTTGAGGTGGGAACACTTGACACATTAGTGTCTACAACTAAGACATTATTTTAATTAATTAGCTTTTTAAACTTAATGAACAAGGAAATAAACTGACATTTGCACATTATTTGACGAGATAAGCTATTTCTGACACTTGATAAATGGCAATGATTTTGAAATGGTTGCTTTATGATCGGAAACATCAAAATACCCATGTTAAACAATGGAAATTGTAAATCTTGCTCTAGTAATCAGACTGTATAAACAGAAATGTTAGAAGGGATAGTTAGACTAAAAGATCCTATTACGATTGCTCTCATTAATTTAAAAATCGATCTCGACATTTCTTACGCTCTGGCTTCTATTGTGAGAAATTGATCTCTTAGCTTAAGTTATTGGCTCGTTGTAAACAGTGCCTAACAAAGGACGATGCCATAGAGTTAACAATAGTAAAGATACGGCACCCAAAACAGTTGCTCATTAAATTTAAAAAGATTTATGTAAGTATTAATATAATTAAGAAAACAAACGAAACATCATTACAAATCATCAACTTACAGTATGGTAGATCTTGTACCGGTACACAGTTAACACAGTTACTACAATGTGCCAATGAATAATGATGAATGCAGAATGCGAATAAACATATATAAATACACAAAGAATAATACACGTCTCGTGAAGTTCAAAATATCGATCAATCTCTGTGTTTCCGTATCTGTCACTCCCTTATGTACATTTAGAGGCTAAATGCTTCCAGAAAAGCCTTATGATGTTTACATTTCTAGGGTTATCGAGAACATTCTACAAGATACTAGGAGACAGCCGAACCATGTTTTATTGTTAAATACTTTTTTAAACAAATTAAATCAAAGAGATTTAACCACGCCCACAACAAACGTTACTGTCTGTTAGTAGTCTAATGTGGGTTCAAAGAAAGTTCACGCAAGGGGAATGTGTGCTACATAACACATGAGCATAGAGCATAATTTGAGCATAGAGTTGTAATGCTTTGTAATTCAAGACAAAAGTGTATGAACTATTTTTCTACAGCTTAAGCGGACTGCACGCTTTAGTTGAACGTGAGAGTACGCCATTTTTTCTGACAAGGAGCGGCCCTGTTTTATTTTCTAGCATGTGAATTATTAAAGTATAGAAGAGTTGTATATTCAAATTGTGATAGGGAATATTGTATAAGTGTATAATGATTGCATCCTGAAACTGTTGCAGGATATTCTCCTAGCAAGGCTTATTACTTATTATTGGTGTGGTTATAGAATGTAATAAAGTACTGCGTAATTTTATTAATTGGACGTTATCAATATTTGATGAATGAGAGAGGCGCAGATGCAGACTAATTGTAATCCAGGTGAAAGCGGCATCCCAGACAATCTCCAATATCTCCAATAGAAGAACAATGCGTTATCTTGATTTCAGTCAGTATCGAATATCCCGCCTACAAGCGTAAAGAGACATCCGAAGCCATTAGTCTTTAGTCCGAAGAAGCTATTTCCAATTTAGGTCAAACAATAGGCCCACACTACATTGTACGACAAGCACACACCTAGTAGAAGTGACACAGCGAATAGTAATCTATTTTTCAAGCCGATTTCAAAATTCCAAGAACGGAACCACTACACAGACAACACGGTCCGTGGTGAAGTTTCTGTCTAATTAGCATTAATGGGATATTCTTCAAGTTATCTACAATTTAGCAAATGTTAACTATCAAAAGCCTACATATTGAAATGGTGAAATTACATTTTTTTTTTAACTTTAACGAATTGGAGAACTAGGAATCTTTCTAAGATCATGTATAGCAAGGAACAATTATTTGAACTGAAGCCTACACAGTAACCTTTAGTACGTATCAATTTCAAGTAGATGCCAAGTGACAATAATCAAACTAGCAGTCAACGCAAGAGACGACCCACTAAACAAGACATACTGAGGATATACAGAAAACGTCTGAGTTGTACTTATACATAAATAAACGTGTCAAGGCATCAACTGTGCATTCCTCCAGCAAAAATGACAAAGATTAACATATTTTAGCAATCGTCTAAATGCTAAACTAGCAGTACACATTGGTACTGAGATTGGACTATCGTTATATTACTTACTATTACAAAGCAAGGTCAATTATATTGTGCTTATTACTCTTGGATATTGAATCAATGTGAGTCAAAAAGGACTCTTTTCAACACAACTATTCAATAACAGATTACATGTGAAATTAAAAGGTTTAAGCAATTTAAACTGTATTACAATAAATGTGGATTAACTTTTGGAGCATAATATAACTCATATGTAACTGTGAATTATTTTATAATAATTAATTTCTTAACACTTGGATCATTGACAATGGCAAGTGAAGTGAGAAGAGACAAACCCAGGATACCATTCACATATTTACTGCGGATTATTTATTCCAGTACAAGACCACACAGAAGTTGAACAGTTACAAAGACAATTAAAAGACTTACCATATAATCTCCTGAATTTTGGTGTTCGTACCTCGATGCAAGCTAAATCACTACTGCAAAGATACTAAATATCTAAAACAATTTTATTTTATAATTAACCAACTTAAATTGTTTAATTATTACTTTATTAGTATACGTATACATTTGTTATGATTTGTAAAATTTAACTAACAACTTATTCAAGTTATTTTTTATTTACTTTAAAAAAAATTGTGTTAAGCTCTCTTGTTTTTTATAGGAAAGAACCCTGTTAAAAATGAAAATGAAATATAAATTTTGACTAAATTATTCATAATAAATTCCAAATTTTGAAAAGTTGTCATCTGACGTATACTCCCGACTGCGTTCTTTCATGTTGGTATATGTGGCTGAATGTCTGCCTCTAAGCAACCATGAATCAACGTATCTTGTAGGATCAAAACGTACGAGTGGTGGTCGAAATAATCTGATAAATAACAGTGAAGATACAGTTGTTGTCATCAATGAACTTCTTGTCGGGGTGATGATAAGATTCTTTTGCGAAAATCCACTTTCGGTTTCACTTGAAGAAATTGGGATTGGCTGAGAGCAATTTGCAAAGGAAGTAGTTTATCCGGAATGTTTTTTTCGATGAGATATTCACGAAATCCGTGAATAATTATTCGTTCGTTTAATTGCAATCTTGTTGACAAGTTTCTCATTTCTGTTTCGCCAAATATTAAGTGAGTACCAATGTTGTCCGGTCTTTGCTTTGTATCGAGCACTCGAGCCCAATATGCCGACTCAGCATCTTCACTAGAAAGCAACCTTTGTTCAATTGATTATTGTAGTTTTTGTAAAAAGCTTTTACGTCAATTAGTGGATCACTGGTACAGTTTTTGGTGTGAAGTGAAACTCCTTTGAAAAGGTTACAATCTATAGCAGTGGCCACAATTTCATAATAAAGGCCTGGAATAATTTGCCTTTATTAAAAAAATCTGTATAACAGCCTTGATTTTATGAATGTAGACGTCTATGTTGCGCTCTTGCAAATCCAAACTTAACTCTGTCAATTCTTGGAGCGCATCGCTCATCAATCCGAGGTCTAATACAAATTCAGTTGAAGTAATCTTTCGCTGCAAACCTTCCTACATGCATTGATCTTTTTTGTCTCTGGTTAATCAAGTTTTGCTTCTTCAAAATGTTGTACCAAAACTTCATAATCTTCCTAAACTGCTAAAAAGAACGGAAGCTGGATGCCACCCATCGCGTGCTTAACATTCTTCAATTTTTAACAATTCAGCCTCTAACAAACGAGCACATATTTGCAATTCTCTGCAATTTTTTCGGTGTAGAATGATAAAATACGTACATTTTATCAATGAATGACTTAAATCTGTTGATCACTGAAACTTGTTTTACGACATCACAAACGGAGAGTTCCAGTCGGTGATTTGCACAATGCCAAACCAGAACCGATGGAAACTTTTCTTTTAGGAATATCTTGACGCCACTTTGCTTCCCAACATCACAGCTGCTCCATCACATGCAAGAGGAACTAAGTTTTTTCTTAGAAAGTCTTTGGTTAACCCATAGAAATGAAGGCAGTGTAGTAAAGAAGCAAATATTCCATTTGCTGTTTTACTTTCGATTTCTACCAAATCCAAGAATAAATTTACTGTGAGGTGATTCAACTGTCTGCAAGACAAAAACGAATATGCACGATTAAAGTCGATTTTTTGCTAAGCGTAGTTGATTCGTCGATGATCAATTAGTTTGTATTGTTCGACGGTACTATTTCTTGTAACAATTTTTTTCTCATTTCACAACTAATGTGATTCACTACATTTATGCAAGCATTGAATGAATTAAGAATACGGCCCATCTCAACTCCGTCTAGTTCTTGCAAATCTATTTCAGATTCTAAATATGAAACGATTGGTTTCCTTTGACTAATGTATATGATGTACGAAAAATCTTTGCAGTTACGATTTTCTCACGAGTTAATGCCTTTAACAACACGTTCTGGTTATTAATTATTTTGAACAATAATTTAGAGACAAGGACAATAATTAGAGACATTTACAATATATTATTTTATTTAATTAATAAAAAAAATCATCATATAACAAATCAGAGTGGCAGAATATCTAAAATTATTAGAAGTAGCACAGAATTTGGGGGTTAAACTAGAGAAAATAGCTGAGTATGTAAACTAACGAGATAAACAAAATAAGAGAAAGACAATGGAGAGGCAAGGAAAGACATGAAAAAAGACAAATAGGAAGACGCTAGATTCGTAGAAAGGAATGATCTCAAACAACTAGAAAAACTAAAATGAAAGGGAAACAAAGAAATAGAAGACATGAAACTAATATAGGAAGAAATTAAACTAGAAAAAGCCAAAATAGAATCGGAATATTTTACCCCACCAACAAGTAACATGGAAAATATTGCCACACACAAACCCAAATTTAGGGAATTTAATGAAAACAAGGAAGAAATCATAAGCTATTTAACACAATTTGAGGGTATTTGCCAAGCATATAACTACAAAGAAGAGACTTTGGCATACATACTATTACGTAGATTGTAGGGAAAATTTTAAATTTCATTAACTCGCTTAATGAGGAACAGAAAAACAACGATAGTTGCATAACGAAAATCCTATTAAAGTTCTACCGAAACACTGATAATGATTACCGCGGAAAATTCCACAGCATCAGGTTAGTTAAAGAAAACGTAGTGGCTATAGGTACCCGAGTACCCATCGTCACCAATGACTATTCGCACCCGAAAGTCTTAGTAATCAAAAAAATACCTGATCCTAACCAGAGGCTTAATAATCGACAAGTTTGCCGCGCTTTCTTTCATAAAAATGGAGGTTGGCAGCATGTTGACACCTATGCGTTTTTTGAAGAAGAATTGAATTATTTTTGTAAAGAACACAATGTGTGTTTCACTAAAAGATCGTCAGAGAAGATGAAAGATCCCAATCTGGAACACCTTAAATATGAACATTTAATTCACTGTTGCCAACAAGGAGTTAAACGCAAGTCAAAGTCTTCAACTTCAACGACAACAGGCCAAAAAAAATCACACAAGCGTAAGTAATAAAGTAATAATAATAGGTTAACTTTAAATTTAGTTGGTCTTGTCATGTAATAATTCTTTCTCCAAGCCAATGATTATTACCTCGGTAAATGTAAAGGACGAATGATACTATATTATCGATGGCCGCGACCAATGTATCCCTAAATCGATCACTATCCCTAGGCCTAACCTGAACCCTAAATCGACCCCTCAACCTAACCTAAACCCTAATTCACTGCAACTATAACAAAGAAGCAAATGACGCCCTGGCATTCGTGCCCTTACCACTTTTGGCAATTCGTTGAGAATTTTTATATTTTTCAGTTTTTTTCAAATTGGGATGCCAGACAAGAGATGCCAAGAAAAATTCATCTCAGCTAGAAATCTCCAAATCAATGCATGAACATACTGGCCATGAATTATCAAAAGAAGTAAGTGCATGTGCTGCGAAAAATATTTACATAATAATAATAAATAGCGTATTCTTGTGGCAAGATGTTGTCACCTACAGGTACTCTAGTACTATAGAGCTAGAGATGGATGCATTTTAAAATAATGTTTTGCACCATTCATTTACCCATTCAATCTATCGCGCTCAGAAATTTTATCACTGAAAACTTTATGTTAAGGTTAGGGTTACCACCCTTACCATAGAAAGGTTTTGAAAAAAAAATTAAGACAAATCTAATTTAACTCTATAATTAAATTTAATAAATTCTAAATAGTCCAAACAGAGTTTTATGTTTTAATTTTGATTATTGTGACATGTAATAAACTTAAAACATCCCCAAGGTGAAGGTTAGTTATTTTTATGTACACCGCGGTGAGCCAAGCTGTAGGCTGGGGTACCGCACTATATAAGACCAAGGTTTGTTGTTTTGTGTGCAAAATCATACATTTATGTGTAAATTTCTACAGCATCAATTTTTTTGTGTGCAAAATTTTACAGTCCAGCAACACAAACACACACTTACAGGGAAATTTGCTGCGCGGATACTCAAAACTGCTGCGCAGATCCTGTCGTGTCGCGCAGCTTAAAGGAAACATTTTATAAGACCACAAATAATAATAATGTTTGCATAGCATATTTTTTTACATAATACTTATTATTGCAAAGTAAACTTTGTGTGTTTTTTTTCCAGATGTGCCGCTTGTATCCGGAAAACCGCAAGGTGGAACTAAATGCGGCAACGCTTCTGTTGATGTCCTGCACCATGATTCAGGCATCTGAGGCCCGGCAAGTGCTTGACCAACAGCCTTATGTGGATTTGCTTCTCAGCGATATTTACAATGTTAAGTCAAGAATAAATAAATCATCTTCTGATGCAACTGAAACTCAATCTATACTTCATTCTATATCACAAGCTGGTGGTAGTGTGTCCTATGGGCTAACAGAAAGTGGGGAATTTAAGTATTTATCATGCATGACTGATGATATGATTATAATTATTGCCCAATATCCAAAGGTTTTATTAATAGATTTCACATATAAAACCAATAAATATTTATATCCACTTTTGGCTGTAATGGTTATTGATGGAGAGGGCAGGGGCATTCCTGTTCTTCATGGTTTTGTAGAAAATGAAGATACGGAATCTATTTCTCTTTGTTTGTAGCTTCTTCTGAAAAATTCTGATGCCAGTCTTTTCAAGTGCTTTGTGGTTGACAAAGACATGGCTGAAATCTCTGCTATAAATGATCTGTTTCCAAATGTACCTGTTAATCTATGTCATTTTAACATTAAGCAGGCTGTGCACAGGTTTCTTTCGACACATGTAGGTCCTGAGCATGTTAAGCCAATTCTTGAAGGATTTATGTCTCAAGTTTATACTGAGTCCTGTAATGAATTTTTAAAGTTGATGCAAGACATGAAAGATACTCTTCCTGATGTAACTTTGGAGTATTTTGAGTCGAACTGGTGAAGTAAGGCACATTTATGGGCAGCATCATCCAATGCTGATGTTTTAAGACTCCATGCGACAATAAATCACTTGGAGTCTTATCATGCCAAAATAAAAAAAGTTTGAGTCATTATCTTTCTTTTTCATCTGCTCTTCGAAACCTTATGTCTTTTGACAACTGCAAAATTACAGTATGTGGTTGTTTAAGATTGCTTGCTGCAAATACAGCTCAGTATACGTCATCTGATAATGATGAAAGTGTAAATAAGATTGAAAATGTTGCTACTTTCTTTGCTGCTGCTCTATTGCTCAATCAGCTCAAATTGTCACAATCTGTTCTGTAGTCTGTTGTCCCTGGAGAGGCATAACTTTTTTCAGTAGCTTATAAGGAACGTATTTTTAGCACAACATCAGTTCAATGTAATTGTTTATTTTCTAAAAAGATGGCATTACCTTGCAGATATATTTTTTTCAGTTTGAAGACATTTACAGCTTCAAGAATTTTGTTCAGAGTTAATTCCATGCCGTTTTAGAAAACATAATGTCCCTAGAGTGGTTGCTTCTACTTCTAGTGGTTCAGTAACTTGTCAAATTGTATCTACAAGAAACAATAATTTTAAGACACAAGAGGGTCATTTTAATCATGCTAAAATAATTTTGTAGAGAAAATATCATTTCTTGAAGTCTCTGGAAAAGTCCTGAAAATTTAGATGAAAATGAATCAGCGTCACAACTTGATAAAGGAGACCCACAAACAAGTTTCATTCAAAGTAAACTAATTGATTTTGTTGATATAAATGACATTCATTTTTCCCACGAGGAAACAGTTGCTGCTAATAATTTTGAAAAAATTGAAACTGAAAAAAGTATTAGTTTCTTTGGGAAGGTTAACTTTGACAGAGTTAGCCCAAAGAAGTGACCGAAGGTAAAACAAAATTTTACCCTGAACAGAAAAA
This sequence comes from Lymnaea stagnalis, assembly GCA_964033795.1. Lineage (NCBI taxonomy): Eukaryota > Metazoa > Mollusca > Gastropoda > Lymnaeidae > Lymnaea > Lymnaea stagnalis. The sequence goes on from CAXITT010001655.1 coordinate 25,574, forward strand.
GATAGCTTTCCCAACAATTTTTCCAACAATGTATAAAATAAATATGTGAATGTTTTTAATGTTCTGAAAATTATAACTTTTTGGTATGTAAATAAATGGCTGCTGCTATTCAAACCCGGGTCCAATAGACCAATGCTATTCGTATGTCATTTGTGGTAGTTTATTTTAGTTAACGTTCCTTTAGTTAAACTGAAGAATTATGTTTAAAAACATATAGCCCATTCAAAGATATTTCATGTAATACCATATTTTGTCTTACAACCTAACAATAATTTTTTGGAATGTGTTCATGATGTATGCATCCAATGTTGTTTCAGTGTGTTTTTCAGCTTTTATAGATATAGCATTTTCATTTTTTTCTTCCTGACATCAATTGATGAATCAGGAGGAATAGTTTTGGAACTACATAATTGAAACTTTGCATGCTTATTTATATTGAGATTCTTTACTTTATGATGGATTGTTTTTAAACAAATGTCTCATAGGAAAAGTTTTTAGAATGTTTGTATTTATGTATTTTATTTATTAGGTTGGTGTGTTAATTTGTTTTCTCTATCTTTAGTTTTCTCATTGTTTTTTTTAAATAATGATGGATATATGTACATGGTGTATGCATCCTGTATCGTTCATGCAGCCTTTAATTTTAAAAAAACACAATTTTATAATTTTCTTTCATTTTTCTCAATTTTGCATTTTCTGAATTTTTAAGGAACGCCAAATGAATCGGAATGAAAAGTATTCTAGCTACAGCCTTCAAACATTGCATGTTTCTTTTCATTGATATTCTTTACGAAATTCAAGAGGCTTTTTATATATATATATATATCCAACTAGAAAGTTTTATAAAATTTTTACAATTGTTACCCCTGAAGAGTTCTCAAATATTTATGTGACCCCCACATACATGCCATTTGTAACACTTCCAATAACTGCTGTGTAATAATCTTCTATGAACTTTTTGTCAATGTTACTCTTAATGTGTATGCCAAGTTTCATTTACAATAAAGTACAATAATTTACAATACAATGCAATACAAATTTGTCTTTATTCATTTTGCGTAAAGTCAAGATTGGTATTAAATGTTTAATTTTTTGCAATAAAAGTCACAAAATATTTTTTATACAAAATTTAGTGGATTTTTGTTTGTGTATAACGTGTATGTACTATATTTTTTTCAATGGCTCTATTTATTTAGGTTATCAGTATTTTATTTTCAATGTGGCAGGACTTAGTTGCCTTGAAACCAAACTCCCTTCACAGATCACATACATTTGCTCCCACTCAATCATTACGACTGTAATTAAATTAAGAAATGATACCGTACAAACAATAGTTAACGGTACGGGTTCCAACAAGGAGAGATAGAGATATAGACAGGACAGGACAGGACAGAGCAGCACAGGGCAGGGCAGGAATATGTGTTTTTTAACTATTTTAAAATATTTGTTATATAATGTACAGTTTTGATTATATAGTGCAATTTAATATTGTATGTGCGTATTTTAATTAATGTATAATATTTTTGTATTAGTACAGTCTTGATTATATGGTTCAACTAAATACTGAATATGTGTATCTTAACTCACCTAAAATAGTTGTTGTTCTAGTGCAGTCTTGTGTATAATGTTGTTCAACTATGTATTGAATATGTGTTTTCACCAATTAAAAATATTGGTTTTACTTAATATGACATTTTATTATACTAATAACGATTAAATTTAGATTAAATCAATGTATTGATAATTATTACCTTATACTGAATAATGTTTTTCTAGAATTAAACGTGTTGTGTGTTATATTTTGTTGTTGATTTCTTATCATCCGCTTTTTCTATAAATTATGTTTTAATAAATACGTATTATAAAATAAAGTAAAAACTCTCGACCCAATGGCTCTTTCTGGTATCAAATTCAAAACACTCAACCTATTGGTTCTTTCTGCAAAATAATTCAAAACTCACAACCAATTGGTTCTTTCTGTATATTATTTCAAAACTCTCAAAGAATAGTTCTTTTTGTAAACAATTTCAAAACTATCAGCCTCAAAAAAACGAAGTCAAAACTCTAACAATGATTCAACAAAAAACATACCCATCCCTATGGCGCTACAGTACATGTTGGGCTTTGAATTGCCTCACTACTTCCTTCTATCTATCCTTGTTGGGCTACTGCCCATATGGGGCTTTGACTTGTCTCACTAGTTTATTCCTATCATACCTAACTAATGCTTTTCTTTTCAATACACTAACAACCCATTACAATAGTAGTTTTCAAAATCACCTAACAACCTATTACAATAGTAGTTTTCAACATCACCTAACAACCCATTACAATAGTAGTTTTCAACATCATCTAACAACCCATTACAATAGTAGTTTCAACATCATCTAACAATCCATTACAATAGCAGTTTTCAACATCACCTAATAACCCATTACAATATTAGTTTTCAACATCATCTAACAACCTATTACAATAGTAGTTTTCAACATCATCTAACAATCCATTACAATAGCAGTTTTCAACATCACCTAATAACCCATTACAATATTAGTTTTCAACATCACCTAACAACCTATTACAATAGTAGTTTTCAACATCATCTAACAATCCATTACAATAGCAGTTTTCAACATCACCTAATAACCCATTACAATATTAGTTTTCAACATCACCTAACAACCTATTACAATAGTAGTTTTCAACATCACCTTACAAGCCATTACAATATTAGTTTTCAACATCACCTAACAACCTATTACAATAGTAGTTTTCAACATCACCTAACAACCCCTTACAATAGCAGTTTTCAACATTACCTTACAACCTATTAAAATAGTAGATTTCAAATCACCTAACAACACATTACCATATTAGTTTTCAACATCACCTAACAACCCATTACAATAGCAGTCTTTAACTTGAACTAACAACCTATTGCAATAGAAGTTTCCCACATCAACTAACAACACATTGCAATAGCAGTTTCCTTAGTCAACTAACAACCTATTAAAATTTCAGATTATGCTACCGATTTTACTTATAAAACAGGTCAAAGCTGTAGTCAAAGTTTAAACTTAAAATTATTACCATAGATTTATTCAAATAATCTTTAAAAAAAAACAATTACCGTAGGTGTATTCAAAGATTTAACTAAAACCTATTACAATAGATGCATTCAAGAATTTAACTAACGGCCTATTATCACAGATGTTTTCAAAAATTCAAATAACCCATTGCCACAGATTTAATCAAAGATACAAGTAAAACCTATTGCAATAAATGTATTGAAAAATTCAACTAACTGCCTAGTATCATAGATATTTTCAAAAATTCAAATGACCCATTGCCACAGATTTAATCAAAGATACAACTATCATGACAAAAGATTAAGTAAAAAGCTTTATTTAGAAGTATAGATAATTGCATCCGTAATACAGTAAAACGGATGACTTAATTTATTATAACGATGTTAATGACGAGCCAATCAATGTAAGCGTCAATACACGATATAAGCTTCAATGCACGAACATCTGCTCTACCAAAGGTACTTGACAAAACGTTAATTTAAATGACACGCTCAAAAATATTCCATAAAAGCCCTGACTTGTAAACATTTTATTATTTGCGCCTGTTCAACACTGCCTTACATTTTAACTTAAGTACACACCTAGAGAATAATCATTTGTGATATTTAAAAATGAGAATTAAGGATGGCGATTGTTATTCGAGAAACCTCCCCGGTTCTCCGGTTGACAAGATTGTGTGGTGTCTAGTCGATTAGGAGGCGTCGGCCACCGACCCCTCCACGTCACCCGAGAAAAACAACCACTAGGCACGTCCTGTGTTGGCAGACAAGGGATGTGCTCGGTACCTGCCGTACATAAAACATAAAATCAAAGCAATAACAGATCATTTTTTATGGTACTAAAGCAGCTTCTTCGGCCAAGTTTAGCCTTTGTTTGTATACTTCTTAAATGTGTGCATACAATCAAAGCAATTACAGATCATTCGGCATTGTTACTAAATCAGCAGCTTCGGTCAAAGTTGAGCCATTGTTTGTATAGTGCTTAAATGTGTGCATACTATCAAAGCAATTACTGATCATTCTGCAATGCTACTAAATCACCCGTTTCCTTTAAAATAAAATCATTATTTGTATACTGCTTAAATGTGTGCATATAATCAAAGCAATTTCAGATCATTAGGCATTGTTACTAAATCAGCAGCTTCGGTCAAAGTTGAGCAATTATTTGTATACTGCTGAAATTTGTGCTTACAATCAAAACAATTACAGATCATGTGGCAATGATACTAAATCAGCAGCTTTGGTCAAAGTTAAGCCATTATTTGTATACTGCTTAAATGTGTGCATACTATCAAAGCAATTACATATTATTTGGCAATGGACTAAATCAGCAGCTTCGGTCAAAGTTGAGCCATTATTTGTATACTGCTTAAATGTGTGCATAAAATCAAAGCAATTACAGATCATTTGTCATTGATACTAAATAAGCAGGTTTGGTCAAAGTTGAGCCATTATTTGTATACTGCTTAAACGTGTGCATACAATCAAAACAATTAAAGATCATTCGGCATTGTTACTAAATCAGCAGCTTCCTTTAAAATAAAATCATTATTTGTATACTGCTTAAATGTGTGAATACAATCAAAGCAATTTCAGATCATTAGGCAATGGTACTAAATCAGCAGCTTCGGTCAAAGTTGAGCCATTAATTGTATACTGCTTAAATGTGTGCATATTATCAAAGCAATTACAGATAATTTGGCAATGTACTAAATTAGCAGCTTCGGTCAAAGTTGAGCCATTATTTGTATACTGCTTAAATGTTTGCACACAATCCAAGCACTTACAGATTATTGTGAAATGGTACAAAATATGCAACTTCGGTCAAATTTAAGCCATTCTTTGTATACTGCTTAAAAGTGTGCATACATTCAAAGCAGTTACAGAACATTTTCAATGGTACTAAATCAGCAGCTTAAGTTAAAGTTGAGCCTTTATTTGTATACTTCTTAAATTTGTGCATACAATCAAAGAATGTACAGATCATTTTCAATGGTACTAAACCAGCTGCTTCGGTCAAAGTTTAGCCTTTTTTTGTATACTTCTTAAATGTGTGCATACAATCACAGCAATTACAGATCATTCGGAATTGTTACTAAATGAGCAGCTTCCTTTAACATAAAATCATTATTTGTATACTGCTTAAATGTGTGAATACAATCAAAGCAATAACAGATCATTTGGCAATGGAACTAAATCAGCACCTTCGGTCAAAGTTGAGCCAATATTTGTATACTGCTTAAATGTGTGCATCAAATCATAGCAATTACAGATCATTCGTCATTGATACTAAATAAGCAGCTTTCGTCAAAGTTGAGCCATTAGTTGTACACTGCTTAAATGTGTGCATACAATCAAAGCAATTTCATATCATTAGGCATTGTTACTAAATCAGCACCTTCGGTCAAAGTTGAGCCATTATTTGTATACTGCTTAAATGTGTGAATACAATTAAATCAATTACAGATAATTTGGCAATGGTACTAAATTAGCAGCTTCGGTCAAAGTTTAGCCATTATTTGTATAATGCTTAAATGTGTGAATAAAATCAAAGCAATTACAGATTATTTGGCAATGGACTAAATCTGCAGCTTCGGTTAAAGTTGAGCCATTATTATTTTACTGCTTAAATTTGTTCATAAAATGAACGCAATTTCATATCATTAGGCATTGTTACTAAATCAGCACCTTCGGTCAAAGTTGAGCCATTATTTGTATACTGCTTAAATGTGTGCATACAATTAAATCAATTACAGATAATTTGGCAATGGTACTAAATTAGCAGCTTCGGTCAAAGTTTAGCCATTATTTGTATAATGCTTAAATGTGTGAATAAAATCAAAGCAATTACAGATCGTTTGCAATGGAACTAAATCAGCACCTCCGGTCTAAGTTTAGCCATTATTTGTATACTGCTTAAATTTGTTCATAAAATGAACGCAATTAAAGATCATTTGTCATTGATACTAAATAAGCAGCTTTGGTCAAAGTTTAGCAATTAGTTGTATACTGCTTAAATGTGTGCATACAATTAAAGCAATTACAGATAATTAGGCAATGGTCCTAAATTAGCAGCTTAAGTCAAAGTTTAGCCATTATTTGTATACTGCTTAAATGTGTGCATACAATCAAAGCAATTTCATATCATTAGGCATTGTTACTAAATCAGCACCTTCGGTCAAAGTTGAGCCATTATTTGTATACTGCTTAAATGTGTGCATACAATTAAATCAATTACAGATAATAAAGCAATGGTACTAAATAAGCAGCTTCAGTCAAAGTTTAGCCATTATTTGTATAATGCTTAAATGTGTGAATACAATCAAAGCAATTACAGATTATTTGGCAATGGAACTAAATCAGCACCTCCAGTCAAAGTTGAACCATTATTTGTATACTGCTTAAATGTGTTCATAAAATCAAAGCAATTACAGATCATTTGTCATTGAAACTAAATAAGCAGCTTTGGTCAAAGTTGAGCCATTAGTTGTATACTGCTTAAATGTGTGCATACAATAAAAGCAATTAATGATAATTAGGCAATGGTACTTAATTAGCAGCTTCGGTCAAAGTTTAGCCATTATTTGTATACTGCTTAAATGTGTGCATACTATCAAAGCAATTACAGATTATTTGGCAATGGAACTAAATCAGCAGCTTCGGTCTAAGTTGAGCCAGTATTTGTATACTGCTTAAATGTGTTCATAAATTAAAGCAATTAAAGATCATTTGTCATTGATACTAAATAAGCAGCTTTGGTCAACGTTGAGCCATTGTTTGTATACTACTTAAATGTGTGCATACTATCAAAGCAATTACTGATCATTCTGCATTGCTACTAAATCAGCAGCTTCCTTTAAAATAAAATCACTATTTGTATACTGCTTAAATGTGTGCATATAATCAAAGCAATTTCAGATCATTAGGCATTGTTACTAAATCAGCAGCTTCGGTCAAAGTTGAGCAATTATTTGTTTACTGCTGAAATTTGTGCATACAATCAAAACAATTACAGATCATTTGGCAATTATACTAAATCATTAGCTTTGGTCAAAGTTAAGCCATTATTTGTATACTGCTTAAATGTGTGCATACTATCAAAGCAATTAAAGATTATTTGGCAATGGACTAAATCAGCAGCTTCGGTCAAAGTTGAGCCATTATTTGTATACTGTTTAAATGTGTGCATAAAATAAAAGCAATTACAAATCATTTGTCATTGATACTAAATAAGCAGCTTTGGTCAAAGTTGAGCCATTATTTGTATACTGCTTAAATGTGTGAATACAATCAAAGCAATTACAAATCATTTGGCAATTGAACTAAATCAGCAGCTTCGGTCAAAGTTGAGCCATTATTTGTATACTGCTTAAATGTGTGAATACAATCAAAGCAATAACAGATCATTTGGCAATGGAACTAAATCAGCACCTTCGGTCAAAGTTGAGCTATTATTTGTATACTGCTTAAATGTGTGCATCAAATCATAGCAATTACAGATCATTTGTCATTGATACTAAATAAGCAGCTTTCGTCAAAGTTGAGCCATTAGTTGTATACTGCTTTATTGTGTGCATACAATAAAAGAAATTAATGAAAATTAGGCAATGGTACTAAATAAGCAGCTTCGGTCAAAATTTAGCCATTATTTGTATACTGCTTAAATGTGTGCATACAATCAAAGCAATTTCAGATCCTTAGGCAATGGTACTAAATCAAAAGCTTCAGTCAAATTTTTTC
>CAXITT010001655.1:38451-50097 GCA_964033795.1 Lymnaea stagnalis
CATTGATACTAAATAAGCAGCTTTGGTCAAAGTTGAGCCATTAGTTGTATACTGCTTTATTGTGTGCATACAATAAAAGCAATTAATGAAAATTAGGCAATGGTACTAAATAAGCAGCTTCGGTCAAAATTTAGCCATTATTTGTATACTGCTTAAATGTGTGCATACAATCAAAGCAATTTCAGATCCTTAGGCAATGGTACTAAATCAAAAGCTTCAGTCAAATTTTTTCAATTATTTGTATACTGCTTAAATGTGTGCATACTATCAAAGCAATTACATATTATATGGCAATGGACTAAATAAGCAGCTTCAGTCAAAACTAAGCCATTATTTGTATACTGCTTAAATGTGTGAATACAATCAAAGCAATAACAGATCATTTGGCAATGGAACTAAATCAGCACCTTCGGTCAAAGTTGAGCCATTTTTTGTATACTGCTTAAATGTGTGCATAAAATCCAAGCAATTACAGATCATTTGTCATTGATACTAAATAAGCAGCTTTGGTCAAAGTTGAGCCATTATTTGTATACTGCTTAAATGTGTGAATACAATCAAAGCAATTACAAATCATTTTTCAATGGAACTAAATCAGCAGCTTCGGTCAAAGTTGAGCCATTATTTGTATACTGCTTAAATGTGTGAATACAATCAAAGCAATAACAGATCATTTGGCAATGGAACTAAATCAGCAGCTTCGGGATAAGTTGAGCCATTATTTGTATACTGCTTAAATGTGTGCATATAATCAAAGCAATTTCAGATCATTAGGCATTGTTACTAAATCAGCAGCTTCGGTCAAAGTTGAGCAATTATTTGTTTACTGCTGAAATTTGTGCATACAATCAAAACAATTACAGATAACTAAATCAGCAGCTTCGGTCAAAGTTGAGCAATTATTTGTTTACTGCTGAAATTTGTGCATACAATCAAAACAATTACAGATCATTTGGCAATTATACTAAATCATTAGCTTTGGTCAAAGTTAAGTCATTATTTGTATACTGCTTAAATGTGTGCATACTAACAAAGCAATTACAGATTATTTGGCAATGGACTAAATCAGCAGCTTCGGTCTGAGTTGAGCCATTATTTGTATACTGCTTAAATGTGTGCATCAAATCAAAGCAATTACAGATCATTTGTCATTGATACTAAATAAGCAGCTTTGGTCAAAGTTGAGCCATTATTTGTATACTGCTTAAATGTGTGCATACAATCAAAACCATTAAAGATCATTCGGCATTGTTACTAAATCAGCAGCTTCCTTTAAAATAAAATCATTATTTGTATACTTCTTAAATGTGTGCATACAATCAAAGCCATTGCAGATCATTAGGCAATGGTACTAAATCAGCAGCTTCGGTCAAAGTTGAGCCATTAATTGTATACTGCTTAAATGTGAGCATATTATCAAAGCAATTACATATAATTTTGCAATGGACTAAATTAGCAGCTTCGATCAAAGTTGAGCCATTATTTGTATACTGCTTAAATGTGTGAAAACAATCAAAGCAATTAAAGATCATTTGGCAATGGTACTAAATCAGCAGCTTCGGTCAAAGTTGAGCCTTTATTTGTATACTGCTTAAATGTTTGCATACAATCAAAGCAATTAAAAATTATTGTGAAATGGTACAAAATATGCAGCTTCGGTCAAATTTAAGCCAGTCTTTGTATACTGCTTAAAAGTGTGCATACATTCAAAGCAATTACAGAACATTTTCAATGGTACTAAATCAGCAGCTTCGGTCAAAGTTGAGCCATTATTTGTATACTGCTTAAATGTGTGCATACAATCAAAGCAATTACAGATCATTTGGCAATGGTACTAAATCAGCAGCTTCGGTCAAAGTTGAGCCATTATTTGTATACTGCTTAAATGTGTGAATACAATCAAAGCAATTACAGATCATTTGGCAATGGAACTAAATCAGCAGCTTCGGTCAAAGTTGAGCCATTATTTGTATACTGCTTAAATGTGTGAATACAATCAAAGCAATTACAGATCATTTGGCAATGGAACTAAATCAGCAGCTTCGGTCAAAGTTGAGCCATTATTTGTATACTGCTTAAATGTGTGCATACAATCAAAGCAATTACAGATCATTTGGCAATGGTACTAAATCAGCAGCTTCGGTCAAAGTTGAGCCATTATTTGTATACTGCTTAAATGTGTGAATACAATCAAAGCAATTACAGATCATTTGGCAATGGAACTAAATCAGCAGCTTCGGTCAAAGTTGAGCCATTATTTGTATACTGCTTAAATGTGTGCATACAATCAAAGCAATTACAGATCATTTGGCAATGGTACTAAATCAGCAGCTTCGGTCAAAGTTGAGCCATTATTTGTATACTGCTTAAATGTGTGCATACAATCAAAGCAATTACAGATCATTTGGCAATGGTACTAAATCAGCAGCTTCGGTCAAAGTTGAGCCATTATTTGTATACTGCTTAAATGTGTGAATACAATCAAAGCAATTACAGATCATTTGGCAATGGAACTAAATCAGCAGCTTCGGTCAAAGTTGAGCCATTATTTGTATACTGCTTAAATGTGTGCATACAATCAAAGCCATTACAGATCATTAGGCAATGGTACTAAATCAGCAGCTTCGGTCAAAGTTGAGCCATTATTTGTATACTGCTTAAATGTGTGCATATAATCAAAGCAATTTCAGATCATTAGGCATTGTTACTAAATCAGCAGCTTCGGTCAAAGTTGAGCAATTATTTGTTTACTGCTGAAATTTGTGCATACAATCCAAACAATTACAGATCATTTGGCAATTATACTAAATCTTTAGCTTTGGTCAAAGTTAAGCCATTATTTTTATACTGCTTAAATGTGTGCATACTATTAAAGCAATTACAGATTATTTAACAATGGGCTAAATCAGCAGCTTCGGTCAAAGTTGAGCCATTATTTGTATACTGCTTAAATGTGTTCATAAAATCAAAGCAATTACAGATCATTTGTCATTGATACTAAATAAGCAGCTTTGGTCAAAGTTGAGCCATTAGTTGTATACTGCTTTATTGTGTGCATACAATAAAAGCAATTAATGAAAATTAGGCAATGGTACTAAATTAGCAGCTTCGGTCAAAATTTAGCCATTATTTGTATACTGCTTAAATGTGTGCATACAATCAAAGCAATTTCAGATCATTAGGCAATGGTACTAAATCAAAAGCTTCAGTCAAATTTTTTCGATTATTTGTATACTGCTTAAATGTGTGCATACTATCAAAGCAATTACATATTATTTGGCAATGGACTAAATAAGCAGCTTCAGTCAAAACTAAGCCATTATTTGTATACTGCTTAAATGTGTGAATACAATCAAAGCAATAACAGATCATTTGGCAATGGAACTAAATCAGCACCTTCGGTCAAAGTTGAGCCATTTTTTGTATACTGCTTAAATGTGTGCATAAAATCAAAGCAATTACAGATCATTCGGCATTGTTAATAAATCAGCAACTTCGGTCAAAGTTGAGCCATTTTTTGTATAGTGCTTAAATGTGTGCATACTATCAAAGCAATTACTGATCATTCTGCATTGCTACTAAATCAGCAGCTTCCTTTAAAATAAAATCATTATTTGTATACTGCTTAAATGTGTGCATATAATCAAAGCAATTTCAGATCATTAGGCATTGTTACTAAATCAGCAGCTTCGGTCAAAGTTGAGCAATTATTTGTTTACTGCTGAAATTTGTGCATACAATCAAAACAATTACAGATCATTTGGCAATTATACTAAATCATTATCTTTGGTCAAAGTTAAGTCATTATTTGTATACTGCTTAAATGTGTGCATACTAACAAAGCAATTACAGATTATTTGGCAATGGACTAAATCAACAGCTTCGGTCAGAGTTGAGCCATTATTTGTATACTGCTTAAATGTGTGCATCAAATCAAAGCAATTACAGATCATTTGTCATTGATACTAAATAAGCAGCTATGGTCAAAGTTGAGCCATTATTTGTATACTGCTTAAATGTGTGCATACAATCAAAACAATTAAAGATCATTCGGCATTGTTACTAAATCAGCAGCTTCCTTTAAAATAAAATCATTATTTGTATACTGCTTAAATGTGTGCATACAATCAAAGCCATTGCAGATCATTAGGCAATGGTACTAAATCAGCAGCTTCGGTCAAAGTTGAGCCATTAATTGTATACTGCTTAAATGTGTGCATATTATCAAAGCAATTACATATAATTTTGCAATGGACTAAATTAGCAGCTTCGATCAAAGTTGAGCCATTATTTGTATACTGCTTAAATGTGTGAATACAATCAAAGCAATTAAAGATCATTTGGCAATGGTACTAAATCAGCAGCTTCGGTCAAAGTTGAGCCTTTATTTGTATACTGCTTAAATGTTTGCATACAATCAAAGCAATTAAAGATTATTGTGAAATGGTACAAAATATGCAGCTTCGGTCAAATTTAAGCCAGTCTTTGTATACTGCTTAAAAGTGTGCATACATTCAAAGCAATTACAGAACATTTTCAATGGTACTAAATCAGCAGCTTCGGTCAAAGTTGAGCCTTTATTTGTATACTTCTTAAATGTGTGCATACAATCAAAGAATGTACAGATCATTTTCGATGGTACTAAACCAGCTGCTTCGGTCAAAGTTTAGCCTTTTTTTGTATACTTCTTAAATGTGTGCATACAATCAAAGCAATTACAGATCATTCGGAATTGTTACCAAATCATCAGCTTCCTTTAAAATAAAATCATTATTTGTATACTGCTTAAATGTGTGAATACAACCAAAGCAATAACATATCATTTGGCAATGGAACTAAATCAGCACCTTCGGTCAAAGTTGAGCCATTATTTGTATACTGCTTAAATGTGTGCATAAAATCAAAGCAAATACAGATCATTGGCCATTGATACTAAATAAGCAGCTTTGGTCACAGTTGAGCCATTAGTTGTATACTGCTTAAATGTGTGCATACAATTAAAGAAAATACAGCTAATTAGGCAATGGTACTAAATCAGCAGCTTCGGTCAAAGTTTAGCCATTATTTGTATACTGCTTAAATGTGTGCATACAATCAAAGCAATTGCAGATCATTAGGCAATGGTACTAAATCAAAAGCTTCGGTCAAATTTGAGCGATTATTTGTATACTGCAAAAATTTTTGCATACAATCAAAACAATTACAGATCATTTGACAATGATACTAAATCAGAAGTTTCGATCAAAGTTGAGCCATTATTTGTATAATGCTTAAATGTGTGAATACAATCAAAGCAATTACAGATTATTTAGCAATCCACTAAATCAGCAGCTTCGGTTAAAGTTGAGCCATTATTTGTATACTGCTTAAATGTGTGAATACAATCAAAGCAATAACAGATCATTTGGCAATGGAACTAAATCCGCACCTTCGGTCAAAGTTGAGCCATTATTTGTATACTGCTTAAATGTGTTCATAAAATCAAAGCAATTACAGATCATTTGTCATTGATACTAAATAAGCAGCTTTGGTCAAAGTTGAGCCATTAGTTGTATACTGCTTAAATGTGTGCATACAATTAAATCAATTTTAGATAATAAGGCAATGGTACTAAATTAGCAGCTTCGGTCAAAGTTTAGCCATTATTTGTATAATGCTTAAATGTGTGAATACAATCAAAGCAGTTACAGATTATTTTGCAATGGAACTAAATCAGCACCTCCAGTCAAAGTTGAGCCATTATTAGTATACTGTTTAAATGTGTGCATAAAATCAAAGCAATTTCAGATCATTTGTCATTGATACTAAATAAGCAGCTTTGGTCAAAGTTGAGCCATTATTTGTATACTGCTTAAATGTGTGAATACAATCAAAGCAATTACAAATCATTTTTCAATGGAACTAAATCAGCAGCTTCGGTCAAAGTTGAGCCATTATTTGTATACTGCTTAAATGTGTGAATACAATCAAAGCAATAACATATCATTTGGCAATGGAACTAAATCAGCAGCTTCGGGATAAGTTGAGCCATTATGTGTATACTGCTTAAATGTGTTCATAAATTCAAAGCAATTACAGATCGTTTGTCATTGATACTAAATAAGCAGCTTTGGTCAAAATTGAGCCATTAGTTGTATACTGCTTAAATGTGTGCATACAATAAAAGCAATTAATGATAATTAGGCAATGGTACTTAATTAGCAGCTTCGGTCAAAGTTTAGCCATTTTTTGTATACTGCTTAAATGTGTGCATACTATCAAAGCAATTACAGATTATTTGGCAATGGAACTAAATCAGCAGCTTCGGTCTAAGTTGAGCCATTATTTGTATACTGCTTAAATGTGTTCACAAATTAAAGCAATTACAGATCATTTGTCATTGATTCTAAATAAGCAGCTTTGGTCAACGTTGAGCCATTGTTTGTATAGTACTTAAATGTGTGCATACTATCAAAGCAATTACTGATCATTCTGCATTGCTACTAAATCAGCAGCTTCCTTTAAAATAAAATCATTATTTGTATACTGCTTAAATGTGTGCATATAATCAAAGCAATTTCAGATCATTAGGCATTGTTACTAAATCAGCAGCTTCGATCAAAGTTGAGCAATTATTTGTTTACTGCTGAAATTTGTGCATACAATCAAAACAATTACAGATCATTTGGCAATTATACTAAATCATTAGCTTTGGTCAAAGTTAAGCCATTATTTTTATACTGCTTAAATGTGTGATTACTATCAAAGCAATTACAGATTATTTGGCAATGGACTAAATCAGCAGCTTCGGTCAAAGTTGAGCCATTATTAGTATACTGTTTAAATGTGTGCATAAAATCAAAGCAATTTCAGATCATTTGTCATTGATACTAAATAAGCAGCTTTGGTCAAAGTTGAGCCATTATTTGTATACTGCTTAAATGTGTGAATACAATCAAAGCAATTACAGATCATTTGGCAATGGAACTAAATCAGCACCTTCGGTCAAAGTTGAGCCATTATTTGTATACTGCTTAAATGTGTGCATAAAATCAAAGCAAATACAGATCATTGGCAATTTATACTAAATAAGCAGCTTTGGTCACAGTTGAGCCATTAGTTGTATACTGCTTAAATGTGTGCATACAATTAAAGATAATACAGCTAATTAGGCAATGGTACTAAATCAAAAGCTTCGGTCAAATTTGAGCGATTATTTGTATACTGCAAAAATTTTTGCATACAATCAAAACAATTACAGATCATTTTACAATGATACTAAATCAGAAGTTTCGATCAAAGTTGAGCCATTATTTGTATAATGCTTAAATGTGTGAATACAATCAAAGCAATTACATATTATTTAGCAATCGACTAAATTAGCAGCTTCGGTTAAAGTTGAGCCATTATTTGTATACTGCTTAAATGTGTGAATACAATCAAAGCAATAACAGATCATTTGGCAATGGAACTAAATCCGCACCTTCGGTCAAAGTTGAGCCATTATTTGTATACTGCTTAAATGTGTTCATAAAATCAAAGCAATTACAGATCATTTGTCATTGATACTAAATAAGCAGCTTTGGTCAAAGTTGAGCCATTAGTTGTATACTGCTTAAATGTGTGGATACAATAAAAGCAATTAATGATAATTAGGCAATGGTACTAAATTAGCAGCTTCGGTCAAAGTTTAGCCATTATTTGTATAATGCTTAAATGTGTGAATACAATCAAAGCAGTTAAAGATTATTTTGCAATGGAACTAAATCAGCACCTCCAGTCAAAGTTGAACCATTATTTGTATACTGCTTAAATGTGTTCATAAAATCAAAGCAATTACAGATCATTTGTCATTGATACTAAATAAGCAGCTTTGGTCAAAGTTGAGCCATTAGTTGTATACTGCTTAAATGTGTGCATACAATTAAATCAATTTTAGATAATAAGGCAATGGTACTAAATTAGCAGCTTCGGTCAAAGTTTAGCCATTATTTGTATAATGCTTAAATGTGTGAATACAATCAAAGCAATTACAGATTATTTTGCAATGGAACTAAATCAGCACCTCCAGTCAAAGTTGAACCATTATTTGTATACTGCTTAAATGTGTTCATAAAATCAAAGCAATTACAGATCATTTGTCATTGATACTAAATAAGCAGCTTTGGTCAAAGTTGAGCCATTAGTTGTATACTGCTTAAATGTGTGGATACAATAAAAGCAATTAATGATAATTAGGCAATGGTACTTAATTAGCAGCTTCGGTCAAAGTTTAGCCATTATTTGTATACTGCTTAAATGTGTGCATACTATCAAAGCAATTACAGATTATTTGGCAATGGAACTAAATCAGCAGCTTCGGTCTAAGTTGAGCCATTATTTGTATACTGCTTAAATGTGTTCATAAATTAAAGCAATTAAAGATCATTTGTCATTGATACTAAATAAGCAGCTTTGGTCAACGTTGAGCCATTGTTTGTATAGTACTTAAATGTGTGCATACTATCAAAGCAATTACTGATCATTCTGCATTGCTACTAAATCAGCAGCTTCCTTTAAAATAAAATCATTATTTGTATACTGCTTAAATGTGTGCATATAATCAAAGCAATTTCAGATCATTAGGCATTGTTACTAAATCAGCAGCTTCGGTCAAAGTTGAGCAATTATTTGTTTACTGCTGAAATTTGTGCATACAATCAAAACAATTACAGATCATTTGGCAATTATACTAAATCATTAGCTTTGGTCAAAGTTAAGCCATTATTTGTATACTGCTTAAATGTGTTCATACTATCAAAGCAATTACAGATTATTTAACAATGGACTAAATCAGCAGCTTCGGTCAAAGTTGAGCCATTATTTGTATACTGCTTAAATGTGTGCATAAAATCAAAGCAATTACAGATCATTTGTCATTGATACTAAATAAGCAGCTTTGGTCAAAGTTGAGCCATTATTTGTATACTGCTTAAATGTGTGAATACAATCAAAGCAATTACAAATCATTTTTCAATGGTACTAAATCAGCAGCTTCGGTCAAAGTTGAGCCATTATTTGTATACTGCTTAAATGTGTGCATACAATCAAAGCAATTACAGATCATTTGGCAATGGTACTAAATCAGCAGCTTCGGTCAAAGTTGAGCCATTATTTGTATACTGCTTAAATGTGTGCATACAATCAAAGCAATTACAGATCATTTGGCAATGGTACTAAATCAGCAGCTTCGGTCAAAGTTGAGCCATTATTTGTATACTGCTTAAATGTGTGCATACAATCAAAGCAATTACAGATCATTTGGCAATGGTACTAAATCAGCAGCTTCGGTCAAAGTTGAGCCATTATTTGTATACTGCTTAAATGTGTGCATACAATCAAAGCAATTACAGATCATTAGGCAATGGTACTAAATCAGCAGCTTCGGTCAAAGTTGAGCCATTATTTGTATACTGCTTAAATGTGTGCATACAATCAAAGCAATTACAGATCATTAGGCAATGGTACTAAATCAGCAGCTTCGGTCAAAGTTGAGCCATTATTTGTATACTGCTTAAATGTGTGCATACAATCAAAGCAATTACAGATCATTTGGCAATGGTACTAAATCAGCAGCTTCGGTCAAAGTTGAGCCATTATTTGTATACTGCTTAAATGTGTGCATACAATCAAAGCAATTTCAGATCATTAGGCAATGGTACTAAATCAGCAGCTTCGGTCAAAGTTGAGCCATTATTTGTATACTGCTTAAATGTGTGAATACAATCAAAGCAATTACAGATCATTTGGCAATGGAACTAAATCAGCAGCTTCGGTCAAAGTTGAGCCATTATTTGTATACTGCTTAAATGTGTTCATAAAATCAAAGCAATTACAGATCATTTGTCATTGATACTAAATAAGCAGCTTTGGTCAAAGTTGAGCCATTAGTTGTATACTGCTTAAATGTGTGCATACAATTAAATCAATTTTAGATAATTAGGCAATGGTACTAAATTAGCAGCTTCGGTCAAAGTTTAGCCATTATTTGTATAATGCTTAAATGTGTGAATACAATCAAAGCAATTACAGATTATTTGGCAATGGAACTAAATCAGCACCTCCAGTCAAAGTTGAACCATTATTTGTATACTGCTTAAATGTGTTCATAAAATCAAAGCAATTACAGATCATTTGTCATTGAAACTAAATAAGCAGCTTTGGTCAAAGTTGAGCAATTAGTTGTATACTGCTTAAATGTGTGCATACAATAAAAGCAATTAATGATAATTAGGCAATGGTACTTAATTAGCAGCTTCGGTCAAAGTTTAGCCATTATTTGTATACTGCTTAAATGTGTGCATACTATCAAAGCAATTACAGATTATTTGGCAGTGGAACTAAATCAGCAGCTTCGGTCTAAGTTGAGCCAGTATTTGTATACTGCTTAAATGTGTTCATAAATTAAAGCAATTAAAGATCATTTGTCATTGATACTAAATAAGCAGCTTTGGTCAACGTTGAGCCATTGTTTGTATACTACTTAAATGTGTGCATACTATCAAAGCAATTACTGATCATTCTGCATTGCTACTAAATCAGCAGCTTCCTTTAAAATAAAATCACTATTTGTATACTGCTTAAATGTGTGCATATAATCAAAGCAATTTCAGATCATTAGGCATTGTTACTAAATCAGCAGCTTCGGTCAAAGTTGAGCAATTATTTGTTTACTGCTGAAATTTGTGCATACAATCAAAACAATTACAGATCATTTGGCAATTATACTAAATCATTAGCTTTGGTCAAAGTTAAGCCATTATTTGTATACTGCTTAAATGTGTGCATACTATCAAAGCAATTACAGATTATTTGGCAATGGACTAAATCAGCACCTTCGGTCAAAGTTGAGCCATTATTTGTATACTGCTTAAATGTTTGAATACAATCAAAGCAATTACAAATCATTTGGCAATTGAACTAAATCAGCAGCTTCGGTCAAAGTTGAGCCATTATTTGTATACTGCTTAAATGTGTGAATACAATCAAAGCAATAACAGATCATTTGGCAATGGAACTAAATCAGCACCTTCGGTCAAAGTTGAGCTATTATTTGTATACTGCTTAAATGTGTGCATCAAATCATAGCAATTACAGATCATTTCTTATTGATACTAAATAAGCAGCTTTCGTCAAAGTTTAGCCATTATTTGTATAATGCTTAAATGTGTGAATACAATCAAAACAATTACAGATTATTTGGCAATGGACTAAATCAGCAGCTTCGGTTAAAGTTGAGCCATTATTTGTATACTGCTTAAATGTGTGAATACAATCAAAGCAATAACAGATCATTTGGCAATGGAACTAAATCAGCAATTTCGGTCTAAGTTGAGCCATTATTTGTATACTGCTTAAATGTGTTCATAAAATCAAAGCAATTACAGATCATTTGTCATTGATACTAAATAAGCAGCTTTGGTCAAAGTTGAGCCATTAGTTGTATACTGCTTTATTGTGTGCATACAATAAAAGCAATTAATGAAAATTAGGCAATGGTACTAAATAAGCAGCTTCGGTCAAAATTTAGCCATTATTTGTATACTGCTTAAATGTGTGCATACAATCAAAGCAATTTCAGATCCTTAGGCAATGGTACTAAATCAAAAGCTTCAGTCAAATTTTTTC